>VWZF01003613.1:158571-181273 GCA_013396755.1 Sclerurus mexicanus | reverse complement strand
GCAGGCCTTGTGATTTTCTCATGTTAATATTTAGTATGCCAATATTCTACTGATTATGACAATTTTAGTAAAATGGTATATCTGCCTCATAGATGGTACTGTGCAATGTCACTTTATTTCATGTTATGTGCATTTCATTAACTTGTTTACACTGTCTGTTGTGTACATTCTTTGTGCATTAGATAAATACATAGTACAGTTCTTAAAACTGGGAAATTTTACTCCAGACTCTCGGTCTATTACAGCATCACCAAATATCATGGAAAATATTTCCATCAATTTCTGTAGACATTAGTTAAGGAACATTTGAAGATATAAAACAGCAATCAACATGGAATGCAGTTGAGTAGAAAAAAAAAAAGTTATTTCAATGGGGTGAACACATACAGGGCATAATGTTCTCCTGAGTTTATTGAGTTAGTATTTGAAGCAATGGTGAAAAATACGGCCTTCAGTTTGGGCCTGTATGAATGTTACCGGCATCATGACCATTACGAAACAAAAGCTGCAACTGTCATCTAAGTTGGTTCAGAATATGCACCTGAATATTTATTTTATGGTAGTAAGTGACAATTAGGTAAGTTTTTCCCTACTTCCCTGTTAATAATTCCTGATTTACAAATTTATGTCTAGCAGTTCAATTAGGTTAAATGGCATGTGTTGAGACTGAAAGTTGTTGATGACTAAAATAGTTTATAAATCATGACAGTGGTAAACAGGTAGGCTTTCATTCTTGTGAAAAAGCAATTTCAAGAATCATAAAAATGTTGGTTAATGTTTTTTTCAGTTGAATACAACATTGTAGAATTAAAATTAAATTTGATTCTTAATGAGGTACAGGTTATTCTCAAGTTAGGTAAAGGCTGTTTAGTTTTTCTTTTGTTCCAGACACGTTTAATAACTGCTGATGTTTAAGCAGTTTTTTTTCTGCAATAATAAATGCAATCTTTTGTATTTAAAGTCAAAAGATTTGAAAAACTTTGTACAAAGGTATCTTTAAAAGTGTCTCTACCTGTTTACTGTGCTGTCATTATTAAAACCTCACAAAAACCATTCTACTTTTATTTATTGTATGTAATTTTGACATTCAGTTTTAAAAAGACATTAAAATGCACATAAAATAATTGGTGCATATAACTAATCATAAAATGTAATGCAATTATATATATTTTATATAATAACTACTATTTTTTGTGTAAATTGAGCATATATTTATCCATATATTATATTTGACTATGTAGATTCAGTAAAAGTTAGTGTCTATATATTTAAAATATTAGGGACAATTCAGATAAGAATTTGTTGTGTCTTATGAAGTCTTACAATATACTAAATCATGACACAAAAGCAAATATGTTTAGTTAAATTGTTAGAGATATGCTTTCCACTTCATAAGATTGAGAATACTTCATAAAATCAGAATGTGGCTTAGCTGTTTGATGTTTTCAATAATACTGCTTGCATTTTTCACCCAATTAACCCAAGAAAACCCATTGGAATATTTAGCTCTTTGCATTATTTTTTTTTAATATATTTTTTCAATTGGTTAAAATTCAACCTTTTCATTTTTCTTTTCAGGTCAAAAAAATCAGTACAATAATTTAACCACTGATTTTTGGTTTTGTTTTAAAGAACAGCAAGAAAGGAGGGTTTATGGTCAGGTGAAAATATTTTTGCTGCATTGCCTAATGTGTTACAACTGTTTAATTTACAGAAAACAATACTGTTCTTTTGCATGAACTTTTTTCTCCTTCATTCTCAAATTTAAAGCCACTCTGCCATCAAGGATGTATGTATAAGAAATTGCTTTATAGCAAGGAAAAAAATATTCAGTCATAATATAAAGCAATTTAAACTTGGATGGATTAATTATGCTATTATATTCAGCTGAGCTACAGCAAGTTTTGGGTCCATTCTGTCAGTCTTTAATCAAAGAAGCATGAATAAAGTACTAGAAGATTTTCCTTAATTATTTTATTCTCTATTTATTGCTTAATGAAATTTTGAGTTGTTTTTTTGTTTGTTTTCCTTTTTTTTTTTTTAAGATTTCTACAGGAAGAATATAATGAAGAATGAGTTATTGCAGTTGAGCTTGGCTGAAAGTACAGTATGTTGGAAGTGCACGGCACAATAAATTTGTTCAGGAAGGTGTGCTCTTAAGTAATGTATCTAAATCGAAACAGCAACTTTTTGATTTTTGGTCTTTTTCTTTAAAATTCAGCAGTATGGATATTTTGCATATGAAAATGAATAAGAAATTTAGTCAGTTATTTAGTCTTTATTCTTTACTGTCAATTTTTTGTGGCTAAAACTAAAAATCAGGTTGAATCTTTTGAGAAGTGTCTGTGACAATATAGAGCTCTTTTTTTTTTTTTTTTTTTAAGACTTCTGAACAGTCCTTCCTTGTTTGTAGTGAGAAAAAAATGTTTTGTTGGAAGCTTTACAGTGTAGAGTCAAATGAGATTTTTTTAAACATGTATTTGGAAGCATATACTTCCCTAGTTGCCAGCTTCCTAGTTTGATTGTAAAATATGGAAAGCTACTTCTGTTTCTTGTAGTTAGACAATAATTGCTCAGACAAGTTGGAAAGGAATAGGCAGTATTTCTTGAACTGCTTCATTTTACTGATGTTACCAGATATAGAAAACAGAAAAGAGAAATCTTATGTTGCCTGAGACTAAGAAACTTTATGGGTGGATGAGTGTTTAGATATAACTAAGCAGGATTGTTAAGAGCATTAACCTGAAGTGATTTAGGTTTTCAGTTTTCTCAAGAGATCTAGTAATCATATACTACTGATACTGGTTGCTGCTTGACTTAATAATATAATTAATTATGTCCTGTTTCAATTTCTTTCTGCTTCTCAAAACTGGAAAAAATCACTGCCATTTGTAGCAGTTTGAGATTAGATCACCCCAGCTGAATAGGTCTGTGTCAGAACAAACGACCTAATATATTCACCTCTTAAGTATGAGTGGCTACATGAACTGCACTATAATTTTCTTTTATTTTTTTTTGTATTGTGAACAAAATGACTAGACATTGTGAGCATAGCTACTAGTAAAATGAAGGCAATATGAGTTTGGCATTATAACAACATCATTGCTAATGATTTCTACAACTTCTGTAGCTGAGTTAAATTGAAAAAAAACCCCCACAAACAACAAAACAAACAATGCCAACAATTCTCATAGCATAAACCAGAATATTCAGAATAGATACATGTGCAATCCTTGCTGCTTCCAAGTCTGTAGTAACTTTAATTGAAATTCTGGCTTGCGTATAATTGAGCCACCCAGAGAGAATCTACAATAATTGCTATGCCCCTGTCCAATCCTGCTGGTATTTCCTTTTTCTTACAACTGAGCTGGTGCTTGTTCTGCAGTCTATTGATGTCTGCAGTAACAATCAGTAACAAAGTCCATCCAGCAAGAGTATTCTTCCTGTACTTTAAGATGTGTCAATAGCAAATAACTTCTCGTAAGGAAACCATAGCTATCCAAACAATGCAGTGAGTCTGCTCTGAAAACTAACAAAAACCCCCTCCACCCCAGGTTCCCCATTATCTTTTTCACATTGTAGGAAAGAAGTATCCTTATGTGACAATTTTTTTTTTTTTAATGGGACATTACAATAATGCAAATAATATTCTATTTGCTTTGTTGCATAAGGGATTTTTATATTAGGTTTTCTTGTCAATTATTTTTTACATTTTGTGTGTAACCATATTATATATGGATCAATGTAATAGTAATAGTTGTTAAACAAACTTATATACTAAAGGAACCCAAATATATTTAAATAATTAGCTACTCATGTGAACTATGCAATCAGCAAATACACAACTTTCTCTTAGGAAAAAGGATGAATTTAACATGGCTGTCATCACAAAGGGCTTGAAACTGAACCCTACATTTTGTTAGAAACCTTCATTGAAAGAGATATTGCAGTTTTCCACTTACACAGCTCTCATTTGCTTTTCATCAACTAGTGGTGATAATTTTGAATGCCTCATCTTTCTATAATCCTGTGATAATTGCATCCATTTAGTCTACCATGTAAGGCATCCATGCGTTTTAATCTTTTGTTTACAGCTACCTAGCACTTCTCATGCTTTTCTGCTGAATGCTAATGGAGAGCTCAGGTTTTAGCCTATTCAGGATAAAATAAGCAGTTAACTAAGAGCTTTGAAAATTATAGCCTCACTAAACTATTTAATAAATTGGTCATGTCATCTCTACACATAATTCTGAGAGATTGCTTCCAAATGGTTAATTTCTCAAGAGAAGTATTTATGAAAATGCATTCATTACGGAGATAGAGTATGAGTTTGACTGCATTTCTGCATTTTGTTATTGTTTTGTGGCTTACATTGCCATTAATTAAAAAAAAATATGTCAAACTTGTATAATGCAGTTCCCCAAAACCTTTACAAAGCAATTCATCAGGATGTGATATCTTTTAACATATGGCAGTGTAAAGACACCTGTTAGATATAAAATAGGTGAAATTTTGTCTTCTAATCTACTTTCAGGAGATGTATACATATGAAAAGATGCAATTAAATTGTCTTACCAGAGGATATAAAAAAATCTTCAGGGAATCATAAAAAAAGCCAAAATGTTCGAAAGGATACAGTGTGTAGTAGAACTCAAACAGTACTTCATCTGACTGGGATTGACTTCTCTGCTTGGACTTACATCAGATGTGAAGCTATAGTCTACACAAATCTCAGAAACTTGAGCTACTTTTTCCAGATGCACTGCATTGCTTTTTTTCCCATTCTTTCTCCAGAAATAAGTGATAGTAAATTATAGTTTAGTAAAACAACAATAGCAATACCAATAATTAAATACTTTTTATAGATAAAAAAATCTTCACCACAGTAATATAAAAAAATATATTTGTGTTTTGCAATAAGCTTATCGCAGCTGATTCCTTCCATTTACTGAGTGGGGCTGTGGTATCTTCTGCCACTGTAGAAATCTGAAAGGAGGTTCTTTCTCACATACAGCATAGACTACATAATGGACAACACATATAAATAAAGTGCACTGTTCTCTGTAGCTCCTGTTGTTTTGATGGTCATCAAGTATTGTTTAACTTCCATTTGGATAGTAGTGCACTATTTTTGACCATTGTTAGTTTCTTTATTTCATAACATTTAAAGACTAGACAAAGGAAAATAATTCTAACAACAACAACAACAAAAAAAAAAAGTAAAAATAAAGTACAGATCTTCAATGAGTAAGAAACAGATCTTTCCCAGAAATTTTCAAGCTATTTACATGAAGTGTTGCAGACTGAAGAAAGTGAGAGAAGCTCTGATGCAGTTGATAGAATTCCAGAAGGCAGTTCTACCTGCTAATAACTCCTCCTATTTCTGACAGTGCCCCAGTGAGTCACCTAACACTAGTAAGTGACCTTCTTTAGTAGCGCTCCAGACAAGGCATAAAGAGCAAAGAAGAAAATAAGAGATCAGACTTTCTTGCCTGTATTAGTAATGTGCATGAAATAAAAATAAAAGGGATGAATCAACAACAGAAAGAATGATTTCTTGAAAGATATTTTGCATTTGTGTTCAAATATATAAAATAATTTTAAATATAAAGAAAACCTATTTATTTTGAGATATGGGCCAAAACTGAATACTTAGACTTCTATAAAAGTAGTCTTTTAGTCTGATGTACTGCCCCTTCCAAAGAAAAGTATTTTGATATTTCTAGAACTTTGCATTTGGTCAGTTTTCGTATTACTCAAGTGAGATACAGAGTTCAATTTCAGGACTATATTTGAGAAGAAACTGAAGAATTCTTTGAATATTTACCTTTGCTTGAAGCATGTTTCTTTTCTGAGTCTGTTTAAAAACTATTTTAGGTTTTCTTTCTGTTTGCTTTGAGTTAACATTTCTTAATTATAATTGTAGTTTGGATTTGCCTATGTTAATAGTTTTTCCTATTCAACCTTGAATATGACTCACTGTTCTCATATCATGTGGTAGAAATGAATTATCAGCTATTATCAGTATGGGAGCTCTAAAATGAGTTTTGTGTAGTGAGGCAATATCTACTGCTTTTTGCCGTAATGGAATTAGAATTCTTCAATGAATGTTTAAGGAGTAATTAATCTGAACCAGCTTAGGGAACACATTTGCCCAGGTATCAGTTGAAATGCAATTCCAGTGGTTAATAGTTTTGTTCATATATGTTTATATTTGCAAGCTATATCTACATATGTGTATATATGTAGGTGATGGCTGTGTGTGTGATTTGTATGTAAGTACTTGACTTTTTTACAATCCTCTACAATCAGATGGCTTTTGCATGGACCCTCAAGGGCTGTGTTTTTTCCTACAGGTGTAGTGATAATTAAGTCTGGATACTCTTTGCACATGGCAGCTGATCTAAAACCTAAGGAGAGGACAGAGCAGTTTCTAGGGTGAAGTTACAATTTCCTTGTTATCATTACAATTTACATGGACAGAGAAGATCCTCCGGGAATTTTTGCCAGTTTAAAGATGACCACTACTACTGTTACCATAGTAAACATTACATAGGGAGTGATTGAAGCCAGGCTTGGTGGAACAAACTACAACTATCTTGCATTGACCTTGAAGTGTTTGGTAAATTAATCTCAAAATCAGTCCTTGTATTTCTTCATAAATAAGTGCCTTATATATTTAGAGAATCATTGAAACACATCTGTAGAAGTTTAAGCAGATGTGAAGGTATGTCTCCCCACTCCTATCTCCCTGATTCTATGTGTCAGTAAAAGATAAATCTCCCTCTTTCTTCTTCTTTCTCGTTTCTCTGTCAAGGTATGATATTATCTATAAACCTCTTAGATAAATAATTTGTTATATAGGTTGCAAATTTCTAGGTTTTTTTGCAGTACGTCAATGTCATCCAATTGTTCCTAATATTTATTTTCCTAATAGTAGTTATGATGCATTGACTTTGAAGGTTTCTGTAGTGTCATCTCTTAGAATCATTTGTTCAAACCTCAGGTGAAAATTGGTGATGAATGAAGCTGAAAATAATTTGTGATTCAGCTTAACTGTTCAAATGTTCACTTAAGCCACATGAATTTTTTACATTCTTAGGCATACATTTATAATTATATCCCATCATGCAGTGTTTTATCAGTTAAATTGTTGATTTAAAACCAAGTTGGAACTTTCTGTAAAAATAAAATAGACTAGAGAATTTTCAAAATTTAATTGCTGAAAGATACTCAAAGTAGAATAGTGGGGAGAAATTTCATTATTGTTAAGGAAAGAGTCAAGCTTTAGATTTGGTGGAGCTAGCTAATATATTTCTACATATGACTCAAAAGCAACCAATTATTCATATTGGGAGTAGAACACTTGGATAATTTTATCCCCAAAGAATATAATAATGTAAAATTTTTGGTACAAAATATCAGGACACTCTATACAGAAACCCACTTTTCTGGGGGCAAAATATATGACTCAAATTACAATTATATTATTTCATGGACCCCACATCTCTCATTAGTCTCCTAGTGTTTGGTAAATTACCCTCAAAATCCATTCTTGTGTTTTTACATGAAGAGGTACTTTGTAAGTGTAAATGTTAAAAGTTAATAAAATCTGATGAAATACAAGCTCAACTAACTGCTGCCATTCTGTTCAGCCATTACTGTTCAGACTATTTAGCCTCCACATTAATTATAAACTGAATGGTTCTTAAGAATGGAATTTAAATTAATATTAAAGAATCATTATTTAATTTTAATTATTTGTTTTAAAGAGGATTTGATTGGTCTTGTATTGTAGGACTGCAACCTGACATATAAAGGTATGCAATATTGCATCTTAAGAATGGTTTAATTTTATTTTTTTAAGAATTACTGAATATCTTATAGCTAAATCCTCTGCCCAAAATAAATATATCCTTACTGCTACAATAAAATAATAATACTCACTGCAGTGATGACATTTATTTTCAGCTGTTTCAAAGGATTCTGTAACCATCAGAAAGATAAAATAATGCCCTTTTTGTTTTTCTGAAACAGACCACTGTCTTACTGAATTCTCAATTACAGAAAAAACACCTGATTTACAATTTACTCTTAATAGAGTATGTTGATATCAGTTTAATTAGTACAGAAATGCAACACAGTTATTTTAATTTTTATATTTTAAAAGGAAGGAAAGAATGTTCAAGCAATGTTGGAGAGAATGTTCATATAAAATCATAGAACTGTAACTTGATTCTTAATTCATAAGAATACTCCAGGCTTTTTGTGATTTTTCAATATTGTTTAGTATACACTACCAAAAAAACCCTAAACCAACAATAGCAAGCCAGAACACCTCTTTTTAAAGCAAAGCTACAGTACTATCTTCTTTAGAAAATTACAGTGTGTGTAAAAGAATAAACACTGTTTTTTAAGAAATAGAATAAGTATCACTGTAGTCTTTTTTCCCCTCAGTAGAGCAGTGAATAATAAGATGCTTCCCTGCAGCTATATATGACAGGCAAAATCTCTTTGTATTTATTAATTAGTTTAGAGCACCCTATAGCCGAGAGCCCAGCAGGAATTATTTGTAAGGAAGTACGATATAAACAAAAACATAGTTCTTGTTGTAAAGGTGCTGACTTGCTCCTTTGGTCATCAAGCAGTTTCTTCTGATGAGAAATGTTTGTCTTATTTTAGAAATGAATATGGACAAAGTCAAATCAGTAGAAGGTATAAGAAAGATATCTTGTTTTAAGTTGTGATTGTTGCTTGAGACAAGTGATAAACTTGGTGAATTTAGGCTATTCTAAATAGAAAATGACAATGATTCAAGCTTTTTTTCCAATATAAAGGATTGAACAAAACAAACAAAATTTTATGCTTGTTGTAAAAAATATAAAAAAGAAACAAGTTTAAACCTTTTCGGCATTTTTCATGTGTCTCTGAGGTATTTAGAGAATCCTTAAATATTTCTTACTAAAACAGGCTTTAAATGAATCTAGATTCAGACAAAATACTTTTATTGAGTACTGATACTGAGTATTGATATCCTATATCAGTGACTTACGAATTTATGTGGGAAAGTGGATCATGCAACGCACAGAGCTTTGCATGGTCACAGCAAGAAGAATAACTCTTCCAAAGTATTAAAGGAAGATCATAAAAATACAACAGTCTGAAAATAAATCCTCATGAAAAGCTGAAGAACTGATATCAATGACAAAAGTCATATGGTGTGTTCCAGACCATAGTAAGCATAAGGGCATACAATTGCACCTTTTTTTTAATGTTTGTTTCTTAAGTTATCCTCTGCAGCCTAATATAACTATGAATATTCCTAAGTTCTTGTTATGACGCAATAACATGTATTAGCTTAAATGCAATGAAGGTAGTTCAAACAAATGACTTTGACCTCACAGTCAATGGGACAGATGAAAGGAGAACATACACATGACTGCAGTGACCTACATGGCATTAAGAAATGATCACTTAACTATGTTTGATTGTGGGTCTGTATTCATAATAATCTCATTCATAGTAATTTTTTTTTTCCTCTCCTCTTAAGAATGAATTTCACATCTGGAAACCAAGTCACTGTATAGTTAGATAAATAAAAAACAGGTCAGATAGTATAGAGGTATATTGGGCATGTACGCTACATAGTTACAATAGTTACAGTAGTTACTGCTCAAAAAGGAAAAGTGATCTATCAGAACACTTAGCAATTGCTAGATGCTTCCAACGCATGTTTGCAACACAGCCCATTTAGTCTAAGTAAAAGCTGTCTTGGGTTGTCTAGTATCTGTGTGCTGTAACGTAGATTTAAATGTTGTACTTTATTATTTGCTTACCTTCTACAAAATCATTATCTTGCTTCAAAATTCTTAGTACAAAAGTGGCCACTTGTTAGAAGCTGCTGAATATAAACAGAATTAAAAATAAAATAGGAGAAAAAATAGTTTGAAGAGGGAAATTATTTCTTCTTTGTGACAGTGCATTTAGTAGACATTAAAGGTTGATGCTGGAATGATTTGAAATGGATTATAAAGGAAGAAAGGGCTTCTTTAATTTAAATTGCTAACACATATATTTAGCTTATTGGATAGTCTGTGAATGGGCTTAATGTTTACTACTGTGACCATACTTGTTAACTTTACAATCACAGATGTTACAGACTAGGAGTGCTTGCATCATAAATACGTTTTTTGTCTCCCACATGACCTGTTTTGCTCAAAACCAGAACATTGTTCCTGAGAGATTAGTTTCTAGGGGGCTAAATAAAAGGAGTAATTGTAAATTGATTAAATGAGCAATAAGCTGTGTTTTAACCTCCAATGCACACAACATAAATGATTAGTTTCTCATGCATAAACTTGCAAATTTTTTCTTAATCAATTTAAATTTTATACTATTTTTACACGTGCTAAATAATACATATTTGTTACATATCTAAATACATATGTATTTAGATATTAATTAATATTTATTTCTATACAATAATTAATAATTGTATTTTCCTGGTTTCTGAGATGCCCACCTTAAGATGTGTAATTAAAAAACTCAAAAATATTGCCTGGTTCCTAGAAGACCATATCAAGCTCCCAGAAAGTGAAAACTGTAAATCTTTTAATACTTTAGGGGTCGAACATGTCAGAGATGCCAGGCTCTTACAGGTTGCTTGCCTCTGTTCCATAACATAGCCCACAGTTGAAGCTCATCCTTGAAGGCAAATATGTACATATTATGTGTATCCTACATCCCTTGTACACAAGAATGACATGTATATTAACTCCTTCGGACAAGTTGCATAGCAATCTTAAGCCCCAGTTGAGCAATATTAGCAAAGGCTGCTAATCTAGGTCTTATAGAACAGACCTGTCGTTGTCATCCGCTCCAAACCCCAGTACTAAAAGCAGGGGGAACTTTGAAGGTGTCCCAAAGCTGTGCCCAGATGAAGTTTCTGGAAATTACCAAAGCTGACTTCCCTGCTATGTGCTCCAGTGCATAAGCACTCACTGAGAAAAACTAATGTCCAGAGAGAACATCTTTTTCTGCCTTTAAACTTCCCCTATATATTTTCAGGAACAATGAGTCCATCCACCCTTCAGGTAGCTGAACACAGAAACTAGATCTTCCCCCATTTTTATTTCTGCACATTTCTTATTTTTCTGGACTCTGGGATGTTTGTGTCTTTCTATTCCAGGGTAGCCCAGAACTGGAAGCAGTGATCCAAATATAGCCTCACGATTGTCCAATGGGCAGGAACAATCAGTTTGCTTGACATTCAGGATGAAAGTACCTGAAGTACATTCCACTCCACTATCCAGTTTGCTGATGAAGGTATTTGACAGTTTTGGCTCTTGCATCAATGAGAAATCTGTCCGTTACTGGCAGTCAGCTAAATTCTGAATTGTGTCCACTCTTCTCCAAACATGGAAGTACAGTCAGTTTTTATTTCGTCTTGCAATCTACTGATATCCAGACATTCCCAAATTTGGCAGTAGAGATGCTATAGGCCACTCTGATAAGCAGTCAGTAAAATCAAAATAGCATCTGCTGCTCTCCTCAACCACAGAACTAGTCGTCTTATCACTGAAAGTACTTAAAGTAGTTAGGTGTGGTTAGGTGTGATTGCCCTTGTAAACCTCCTCTGGTTGTTCTGAAACACCTTGTTCTTCTCTAGTGGCATCAAACAGGACTTTTCCCATTATGTTCCCAGATGCTGAGGGACGTTTCACTGGTTTGTAATTCCATGTATCTTCCTTCCTGACCTTCTTTGAAGACAGGCATGACATTTTCCTTTTCTAGACATCAGAGATTTTCTCTGAATGTGACCTGATGAAGAGATCTGTCTCTACAAAGTTTCTCCATATTTTTCCTAAAACTGAATTTAGAATGGGACAGTGGAAAATACTGCCTTTTTTTGCAGGAATTCCTGAAAGTTATACACATGTCTTTCGACTATGCTATAATAGTCAGCTTGTAGAGAAAACAATGAATAGAGAAGAAGTTTGCTTGATAAAGTTTTCAAAACTAATCAGTATCAAACTGGGTTGCTCTCATGGACCTGCCTACTATAAATCTCCTAGTTTATGTTAGATGAGCATTACTCCAAAAATATTTGATAGCTAATACCTAAAAGAGTAGCATTCTCCAGTTACAGAGAGATGGTGTTCTTACATGCAATATTGTTGACATGTCCATAATATTTGCATCACAGTATTGTTTATCTTATCCTGCTCACAGAAAACTTTCAGAACTGTCCAAGAAAAAGTTTGAATCTGCCAAACTAAGATGGCTGTCAACAGTAATGTTGTTTCACTGAGAGGTACCAGGCAGGAGTGAGTTTATATAATGTATAAAGTTAGGCCTTGATTCATTACAAATCAGTCCTCACTTCAGCCCTCTGATGGGGATTACAATAGGCGTTTGCAAGTGAGTATTCTACCCTAAGTGAAACCAGTTCATTAACTCATGCAAAAGCTTAGAGACACAAAGTGGACTTTTTATAGAGTCAGTAGCAGCCATATACAGAATACTTGATGACAGCTTTTCTGGACTTCTACAAACACTCATTAAGTGCTGTATCTCCGTCAGACAGATCTTTCTCTGAATCTCAGAACCCAAGTGGGACATGATAGAGCTCTGTTGTGGTTTCCAGGTCTAACTATACAAACTAACTGTACAAACTATATTAGTTGTAAACTTTTATATGTAAAATATACTTTTTTTTCTTTTTTTTTTTCCCCACCACATGAATTAGATATTATCAGAAGGCAGTTCTGAAACAGTTAACTCCATCTACTCTTCTAGTCTCATCTTCCTTTGTTATGGTCAACTGGAAAAATAGTTGAATACTGGTAGTCTTAACCATTTCTTGTTTCAGTATGGGTGTGTTTATTATGAAGAGATAAACTTTTTAAGTTAATATGAATTGAATCAGGTATAAGAATGGTTACTGTTAGAAAAATGTTACTTTTTAAGGTAGAATGAAAATGGAATTCATTAGGATTATCCTCTCTATCTGTGATCAAATGTTGTGTCAGATAAATCAATTAGAGATACAGTGCTGTATTCCCACATGCCCTGAGACTTCTCCCTTTCTCGTATCTGCTGACAGTCATTGTCACAGTCTATATTCAACATTTGGGTTTTCCTTGCCCATTTTATTTCTTTTTCAAGATAATTTTTCTTTTCACCTCTTCTTTGTTTAGTTTTTATAATGGTGCAAGTTATATATAATTGTGTAAATTTCTGTAGCTTGGAGTGAAACTTCAGACTTATCTCTGCAGTTGGTCTAATCTACAACATGCTTTTGATTCCTTTAAGCATATAACAGTATCCTTACAACTTCTTGTATGTAAGACTCACTGAGGTTCTGGTTTCCAGCGATTTGTCTTTCTTGTTAATATTCTTTCCATTTTAAAAGTGGAGTAAAGATTGCTAGTTATCTTGTCAGCTAACCTAAACAGTTTGAGTTTATTCAGATGTAGTCAGAATTTATCTTAGATTGTACTCATAAATTCTGATTTCACATTGAATACCTGATTTTTAATTTTTTTTAATGTTGATTATTTACTATTTCCATGAGATATGACACTGAGAATGCAAAGTATTTTCAATTGTTTTTTATGTTTTACAATATACTAAAAAGCAATACCAATTTATGCTCAAACAGCTGGAGCACCACAGCTCAGTGAATTGTTTATTCAGTTTATTTAGTGATACAGAGTGATAATGTAAGCAGCAATAAAAAATATAGATAGAAAAATCAACATACTCATATTTTTTTGATAGTCTATGCCATCACAGTTGTACAGATCATACCTTTGGGGTAGTTTCTCTTCATGGAATTTCCCCTTTGTAAAAAGATTATCTTGGCAAAGATGATCATTAAAGACATGCTACATTGCCAGAATTCAACTTCATGTTTTTACCTGTGTAAACTTTGAGTTGATCCATACTTGGCAGGGTTGTTGTTTTAATCACTATGGGCTTATTACTCAGGAGAGTGCAAATTCTACATATTTCAATAGCTTTAACAGATGTAAAACCCATGGTAATCAAATCCTATTTTTTTGTTTGTTTTTGTTAGATGGACAATGAAATAAAATTTAAAAAAAAAAAAAAAGAGCCACTAATGTTAACAAGGATGTGGATTTTTCAACTTTAAATGCTATGGTATGCTTTTGTAATTTTTTTTCTTAGTCCTTAAAATAGTGATAATTTTATTAAAGATAATAATTCCCTTCAAAAGGAAACTAGTGGAAAGTTATGATTTCTACAGTTCTGATGTGATTGATTTTGTAGAGTATCAGCTGGAAAAATTTAACTATATTTTTTAAGAATGGCCATACTATCTGTACACTCAAGCATTATCTCTTAAACAAAGAAATTGGGAATTAGGATTGTTTTTTTACAATTGTTTTTTGTTCCTGAGAAGTTCCTCACATTGTGTGAAGGAAAGGACCATATCCTCAGTGTTTTTATTGCAGTTACTCAGACCAACTCAGAGAGATAAGAATAATTTTCCAGAGAGAACAGGTTTATAAACTGTAAAATATTTTTTTAAAAAAATGAAGGCCTTTTTAAAAATAGATCTTCTAGTGCCAGATTTTCCATTATAATTTTGATGTTATAGTGAGGAAATTAATTTGAAAATTATAAAGTTAACCCATAAAATGAGTACTGAAGTAATGAAGTGTTAATAATATAGAAACAGCATTGACAGACTGTGAGATTAGAATAAAATCCTAGCATAGAAGATGAGATTTTTCTGGCTGGTACCTATTATAATTAAAATAATTACAAATATGGGATTTTAGAACACTTCATACCAGAACACAACATCCCTAGTATTTTAACTTTGGTGCCAAATTACAAAGAATTGAAGTAGAAAAAAAACTTCCACAGTATTCTTCACTGATGAGTATTGACAGAACATAAATTGTAGCCTCATGCTATATTGTATATGTGTATAAGCAAAGATACATCACAGAAATATTTACTAACTCCTGCACTAAGAGCACTTCATTTGGTGCTTATATTTAGACATGATACAGAAGCATGTTCATAGCTATACTGCCTTATCACCTCAATCCTCCTGAAATCAGGCTTGTAACAAAATCATTATGTATATTATATTGAGTCACAAGCAGAGTAATATATGAGTAGGTTCATGGTTTAACCATTCTGTTATATAAAAGACTGATTTAATTTTACTTCTGATTTTAATTTCACATTTAAATAGACTAATGTATTTTTCTACTAAAAATACCAAAACAGCCAGTACTCAGAATAACACAGAATCACAGAGTCATAAAAGTTGGGAGAGACCTTCAAGATCATCTAGTCCAACTACCAACCTAGCATCACCGTAATCAACCCTAAACCATATACCCCAAATGCCAGAGCCACATGTGTCTTGAACACTTCCAGAGAGGATGCCTCCACAACTTCCCTGGACATCTTATTCCATTTAACCACCCTTAGAGTGAAAACAATATTCTAATATCCAACCTTAAATTCCCCTTTCACAACTTGAGACCATTTCCTCTTGTTCTTTCGTTTGAGACGTGGCAGATGAGACTGACCCCCATCTCACTATAACCTCTTTTCATGTAATTGCAGAGAGAAATGAAGTTCCCCTTCACTTCCTCTCACTCCTAAACAGAGGAGGTCAACTTTTATTTAAAAATGTCAAGTAAACCTACTACCACATTTTCTTTGAATTAAGCTTCCATAAATTTGACTCTGGTCTTTATAGTTACACGCAGGACACTGTGTAATGCATTCTTTTTCTCTGAAAAGGCAAAAGACCCTTAAAGGCTTTCTCCCTTTGGCAAGCACATTTTAAAATACTTCAGTAATTACTTTAAGTACCCAGACCAGTTGCAATGATGTCAAACAGTGCTACTGAGCCCAGGGAATGGAGCCTCTATAAAATGCATTTCATTAATAATCTCTGAAGATAACTAAGCAAATAATCTGTCAAATATGAACCTTTAGGAAAATAAAATTATTTCTTCGTGTAACATAACTTTGGGCATGCAAATCTGTTGAAAATGTTTAAATCAAAACATATCAGTCAATACTTGGCAGAAAGATCTCTAAAAACCATATTATGTCCTGTAATTTTTTTTTTTTAATTTATTTTTAAGGTTGGAATTGATCAACAAAACCACTGTGATACATGAGTGTATCTCCTATATTTTATGCAAAAAGTAAATAAGCGTTTTCTTACAAACAATGACTTTTAGAGATTCTTCTGTGTTTAGTGTAATATGAGCCAAGCAAGGAATAGTGTTCTGTCTAGTTTACATTTTATAAGAAGTGGATAAGGCAGATAACAATTGTATAATCTTACAGTGCTCTAAATAAATATTGATGTGAAGCTGAAGTTCTATTACATGATGTACATCAGTACTATTGAACAAAAAAGGAAATTTTAGGCACTTTTTATGTTAAGCTATGAAGCAACTGTTTGGGGGGAAGACAGATCAAAATGTCTCATTCTAGGATACAAAAAGCTGCAACTACTGTGAGCTGAAAGCAGCTTGAACATATGAAAAGGCAATACAGGGAGTAACACTGTGTATGAAAGCACCCTCCAGCTATAATGCTCTTTATGCTGTCTTCACACATTTACCATGAGCTAGTAAGGTTTGATTTGGACATGGAAAAGTAATTAACTATATTTTAATTCTCATCAAATGCATTATTGTTCATTACAAAAATTATTATTTATTGACCACAGCTGTCCAGGAGTCATAAGTGATGTATTTTTTTCAGCAAATCATTACTAGAAAATGTGATAGTTTTTCTGAAACTTTTATATTCCTAGTGGAAATATTAATAAAAATAAGAAACAATAGTGTAATGAGAAACAGGTGCCCCTTGAAAGTGAGTAAAAATTTTTGTCCCATTTGTGTCAATTACTGACGGAAGAAAAACAAAAATTTGAATTTTGCCTTTCTCTCTTTCCTGCGAAATACAAATGATGCAATAGAGAACCAATTAATTTAGCTAAGTACTCTATCTCTGCGGCAGAAGCAGATGTGTACAGAAGAGTTAAAAGCATGAGGAAGTCCAGAGGAGTACTTCCCTGAGGCACGCTCCCACAAACACAACAGTTTGTGACTTTTCCATTGAAAGACTTTTTTTTTTTAATTAATATTAAATTTTATTTGAAAAATTAAAAAGTATCGTGAACTGAAGAAGAGGTTTCTCGTCCAAGACTAAATATGGTACAGACCTCACTAAAGAAAAAGGCATGGTTTCTGCCTGGAGAAGCAGGCAAGTCTAATTTTAGACATGACAGAACAAGTGAACACAACAAATAGTGGGGAGAGTGGGAGCTGAAGAGGGTCACCCTAAGATTACAGGGTTACTTAGGTTCATTTCATGCATATCTTCGTAGTATCACTGTTCCATTTGTATATAACATTTTTAAAAGTTCTGTAAATATTCCAGAAGTAGTTGGAGAAGCAGCAGAAATTGTGTCTAAGATTTAGCAGAAGGAAAAGAGGATGATAAAGGGAATCAATATGGTCTATATTTGTTTACAGGCTCTCTTGTTTTTCTGTGTAACCTTCTAGCCATCAAAAGACATTCAGATGATGACTGGTCTGTGTAATCTATGTGGAGGCACATTTTAGACTTTCTCTTTTGCTGGATATCTAAACATAGCTGTGCTGAATAGTTCCAGGCTAAATGTTAGTAAACATTTAAGCTCTACTGTAGGTACTAGATGGAGCATAGGGAGGTTCTTCATGCTGTGTGAGTGCAGGTGCTCAAACTGTTGACCAGAACTCAAATCTCAGCTCTCAAGGGAAGATTCTCAACACAGGAATTAAGCCAGGGAGGTTAACCAAGACTAAGGGCCATACATTTGCCTAGCCACTCATTTATTCCCTTCTGCACCACAGGAGAGAAAACAGAGATGAGAGTTTTCCAAACCAGACAGTTTTTTATTTCTCCCATTTCTTCAATACACCCAGGGAAAACTGAGTGAACAGTAATAATGTTCTCTGGTAAAAATGTAAGAACGTTATATGAAACAGCTGAATTTAGGCTATTTAGAAGGCAAATGCAAGTAAAAAATATAGTAAGTGTTGTGAATAATCTAATTTTGGAAGTAGGACTCAATTATTAATTACTGTCTAGACAAAGAAATGAAGAAATATAAATAAATATTTAAATATTCCAAGAGCCTAAAGTGGAAAGTATACAAAAGGGGAAAAATCATATTGCATATATCAGTTTATTTATGCTGCCAAAAATGGGGCAAAATGTTTTCTAACAAGATAATACTCTGTTTTTCTGAGTTGTGCTTCAGATATAGAAGTCAGGACAGGTTTTGAATCTTGTGAAAACTAAAAATGGAGTAACTGTTTTAACAACTCCCCAACTACATCTTGCTTGAGATATCTCAGAGATGTATAGTTCTAGAATAATTTTTTTTTTTTTTAAGATTTCAATATATTTAGAATAAATCAGGATACATTTATTGTGGAAGAAGTCTGCAATCAATGAAGTTAATGTACATTAAAAGAGTAATTTCAAGTAAGTTTTATTCAGGTTCTTGACTGTCATTTAATACTTAATTCTGACAGAATTTCTTCTGTTCAAGAAAGGGATGGACTAACTTTCTAGAAGTTCAAAAATTATTTAAGAACTTAAACCAGTATATTTAATAAATTAAACAATAGCAACTTGGCTAGTGCTTCAAAAATGAGGTTGTATGTGTAGACTTGAATCTTATCTCCATCATATAAAAAATCTTTAATTATGATGGTAATGTACTATGTCTTTAATACAGAGTATAATTGATTTTAATAAACCTTTAATTCATATCTGTAAAAAAAAATGTTTCTGTTATCATAAATTTATACTAGTGATCACATAGTAGTTAATAGTTTTTTTTATAATTCTGACTTTTTTAGTTATATAACTAAATATAATGTACGGCATTGAGTAGAATGTTACTAAATACCTGAGCACATTACAATCAAAGGAAATATTCTCTTTGTCTTCAGCAGGTGCAAGAAGAGATCCATACTTGGTGTACGTTTTACAGTATTTCATTTTCACCAAACAAACTGCCATAGTTTTGGTTCAGATTTGAGCTATGACTAACCTACGCATTTCTGCAGCCCTCAAGGCTACATTACTGTGGATTTAACTGCAGGACTAGTACCTAATACAGCTAACAGACAAGTTCCAAAAATCAAATACTCACTTTTACTGAATTATATTACTTCTGTATTGTTCATGTTCCTTATAGTAGAAGTGTACTGAATAATTTTTATATTATTTACTTATAAGCTATTTGAGTTTTGGTGTGGGTTGTGGTGTGGTTTTTTTTTTTTTGTTTTGTTTTGTTTGTTTGTTTTCCTTTTTTTTTTCCTTTTTCTTTTTCTTTCCCCCCTCCTCTGATATTAACCAGAAAGCTATAGTTGTATAAAAATGGGACAGGAATATTCATTCATATAGTGAAGGTTTTGGTTCTGATCTTTCAATAGCTTATGTATTTGTATTTAATCTCTGACTCAATTGGATTTAATATAATCCTATCCATATTTAAAGTTAATAGTGCCTGTAAACCATTCAAAGGGATAGAGGGCAAACCTATAGAACAAAATTCTGTAAAGACAGTATGCGACTTACACATGAATCTTGTGTTTTTCTAGAGTTTGGATTGATTGATATCACCTAAATTTAGAAGTCTTACAGGTAATCTTTTAAGTACGTAAAAAATCACTTACATTAAGTTCCATTTCTAGGCAATGGAGACGTGATGGTGATTCAATGCAACTGCTTTAGATGGGGAATTTTTTTGTATATAAAAGAAGAAGTGTTGAATGACTAGTTCTAACTGTTTGATGACTGTACTAAGAAAGGTATCTGAACAGGGCAGGGTTGTTGGTAATAGTCTCTGTTCACAGTCCAGCAGCCATCAGATAAAGTAAGGCAATGAATCAGGTTGGACATCCAGGGCACCAAATTAAAATCTTTTTTTTTTTTTTTTTTTCTAAAAAAAGGGAAATGTATAGGCTTTAATAAAGAGAAGTAGCAACATGTTTCATTGTTGAAGAGTGTAATAGGTTACAGTAAAGCATCCATCTCATATCCTAGATATTCTTGAAACAAATTAAAATATTGTAATTTATCTGTCATTTTTTTTATGCAGTAAGATATGGATGGAGTGTGATATTCCTGCACAGAAGCATTGTAAAACAGCATCTAGAAGAATCATTCTTACTCTTTGCTCTAGTGATTGGAAGAAATTTGCTAGAGCTAAGAGTATCTTGTTTGAATGCCTTCATAGTTTGTTGTGTTTGGCAATACCCAGTACTGGATCAGTATGCTCAGCAGTTCATGGAGAAGATGGATTAAGATTCTTTTGATTTATCAAATTGTGCTCATTAGATGAAGCCTTATAGCTTGTGAATTTTTTGTGCTAAGAGTTTTGCAGTGAAACAAACCTGTTGTCTGCCCATTCTTGGCCTGATTGTGCAAAAGAGATGTCTGTGTGCATATAAGTGGGTAATCATATTTCCTTTATATTTCTCCATAGACCTTATCCCATGAAAAATGAAGAAATGAGTGAAAAGTATGCAGATTAATTTGACAGGTTTGAAATAGTGCTGGTATACTATGCACACTTTAATTGTGTACTTTGTCAGTGGCATATATTGCTGAGCTGTGTTGGATGTGTTGCTCTATACATCATGCTCTGGATAATACTTTTGTAATACCATTTTCTCCTAATGAATTTACATGTTCATTAAAAAAAAAAAACAAAACCAAAACACAGTAACAACATTGTGTTTGTAATAGCACTGAAAAGAATGTAATTTAAATCAATTAAACACAGCTACCAGTAAATTATCTCATTAGTCCTTTAAGTCATACTTGCATCATACCTCTTTGCAATCATATTCCCTTTACTTCTCTTGCATGAAATTACTCATAATTCCATGAGTATAGGAAAGTATTCTATCTGACTTCATCAGACAATGAATTCAATTTATTGCTTTTGATTTTTGTCTTGTATTTTCAAACTATCTTGTTTTACATACATTGTTTTACAATGTATATAAAACATGCATTTTTCTTAACCTTTCCATATCTCTTATATGGCTTCTGTTTGTGACAAAATGGAAAGCAGAATCATGCCTGAGATAAAGATAAAAAATTTTGTTAGTATGGCATTTTAAATAAGAATTGAACTCCAGGCACTATAATAGTAGCTGATAACTATCATGGAGTTTTAGTTAAATGTTCAGTATTAACCTGTGTTTTGCTTTTCTCTGACTTAGACCTTCTGGAAAAGTTCTCTATAAGAATTTAAGAGGTAGCATGCTAAATATGATTTAATGACAGTACCCACCTGTTTTGCAAATATCGCAACACATAAAACTCAAATTGTCTGTATATATTAGTAACAGGTCCAGTCTGTCTTTATCCCACAAGGAATAACTATATTCCTAAGTGGTGTAAACTCTCTTCTGTGTAGTATTCCTAGATAGCTATGTGTTGGTATAATGAAAACCCAACTACAACTACTACTCCACTAGTCCATTTTATCTTTTCTCTAAATTGCATGTTTTGGGTTTTCTTCTCTTTTTAGCACGTTGCATTGCTATTCAGAAAATACAGCTTAAATTAAAAACATTTTTACCTCCAGATATTATAGTCCATACTAAGTATACCTATCCATTTGTTTTCAAAACAGAATACTATATTCATACTATCATCAGAAAGAAACAGATAGGTTTATGATTTGAGAACTATTTAAGTTGATGGAGGGTATTTACACATTCTCAGTAGCTTTGAATTGAGTAGATGTGTATAGAACATGCTAGATCACACCTTTTATGAGAGCAACTGAAAGCAGCAGTGTGTGACACAATGTACTGTGCTGAGTGTAGTCAGTGAGCCAAAAATCTGTATCTACAATAAAATCTAAGGTCATCTAGACTGAACCCCATGGCTCTCTGGAACACTATGTTTTTTATCTAGAGACCTAAACTGTAGAAACTATTCTAGTTTATCCAGAATTAGTCATGTCTCTCCCTGAATTTGTCTCAAACTATAGACACTGGAAAGAAGGACTGAGTGCCTGCAGGTCAAGAATTGAGGAACAGAATCTTGTATCATCATCACAAGACTTCCTGTGCCAGGAGTGCAAAAAACCCAAGCTCCTAAATAAAAAGAGAAGCAGAGATGCTAGCAGTAGAGTATGGTTAATACTACATCAGGTTCTGAAAGTCAAACAGGCTTAAGGAGTCTGAAAAGACTGCTATTGAGTCTAAAAGCAGGCATTCTCAGTGAAGAGAGAGGAAAGCTTATGCCTGAGAAAGGACCTCTTTGTTGATGCTGTCAGTATAGATCTTGCCTTAGTGAACTAGCTGGATTTTGTATTGAACCGAATTGTCTAAAAAGTGAAAGGCTAAAATCCTCAAATATTTTACACTTTTTGACCCTTCATACCATCTCCCGTAGGATATAGAAAAGCGGCTTGGCTAAAACTGGTCTCTTTTATTTGCATTGTAACATAAAGAGGTCTGAGAGATTCCACATCTTATAGCTATGTCACTACAATATGGTAGTGCCTCTTGTGAAACATTGTTTATCTTTGTTTCTAGTCTTCCCATACACTCAGAGACTGCAATGAAAAGTCCAGTATCTGATTAGAGAATTATATGAGCAG
>VWZF01003613.1:37524-157129 GCA_013396755.1 Sclerurus mexicanus | reverse complement strand
CAAGCATCGGTTAATATTTAAATATTTCATATTACAATTTGTTCATGGTTTATTATTTATTTCATATACTATTTAATTATTTTAATATTATATAATTATATATTATTATTTTATATAAGTATATTATTAAATTACTTGGCATAGAAATTCTTATAAGTTTATCCCTTATCTATTAGCCTAAACAGAGGAAAAGAGGGGGAAGGAGGGAGGGAGAGAGGAAGGCAGGAAGGCAGGAAGGAGATGCCACGTTTTTTAGATAAGTTTCCACATCACAGAGATAAGTTTCTTCCTGTTTATTAGTTGTCATGTGCAGTTTGTTCTAGAATATGTTGGAGGGCTTCAAAGGTCTTTGGTCGTCTTGATCTCTCCCTTCTGGGTCAGCCTTTGGTCAACAGTCCATGCCTGATTTTCAACCTCATTCCTGTGTGTTTGCTCTGCACTGTATTCTGCTTATCTCCAGGAGCCAATGTTTATTCCAGAAAAGTGCTTCCCTACCTTCATATGGCCCCCTTTTCCAGCTACATACTCTTTTTCTTATGAATACAAAGTGTAGTAAATTATAGTCTGAAACAATTTCCAGTTCTGAGGTAGGTCTGTCTGCTCATTGGGCATACTAATTTTAATTTCTAATATAATGGATTCCTAAAGTGAAACTAAATTTAACACAAATCTTCATGTCCTGCAGATTGCTAAGATGGCTGACTATTAAACATTGTTTTTACAAGCCAATAAATTTGAGAGAGTAATTGAAACTTTTCGGTGGGTAGCAGCAAAGGGTAAAACTGGAACTCAGGTCTTGTGAAGCTCATTTAAAGTCTATTATTTTTCAAGTATTTCAAATCTGAAGATTTTAGGCACTAAGAGACTATACCTCAAATGTTAAAATAAACACTAATAGAAATGGGTAAATAGGAAGACTGCCTGTTATCAACAGTCAGAGAAATCAATCTCCAAAATTGTTTTAGTTCACTGAGTTCTCTTTTTTCTTTATGCTTGTCTTCTTGATTGAGCTTCTGTACTGCATTTAAACTTGTAGGAGTGTAGTCCATTAATCAAGGAAAGTAATTATTCCCATAATAGCAATTATTATACCACATTTGAATACCGTGAGTAGTTCCAGGGCCATCAATACTTGAATAAACTTAAGCAAATGTCACCAAACTTGGACTCTGGATCACAAGACTAGTGAAAGGAGACTAGGGGAACTGGGCTTTTCTAGAATCAGGCAAGAAGGAATTTTCCTACTAGGCACTTTCTAATAAGAAAAGCTGATCATAAAAGATGGAGTTGGACTCTTCCAGACTGCATAGTTCTTTATACTTTGAAGCAAGAGAGGTTCCAGCATGACCCTAAGAAGAAAATAAAAAGTTGTTAGTATGATAATGAAACATGGGAAGATGTTGCCCAAAGAATTGTGGATTTTTTGTCTTTGGACATTTTTGAGACCTGACTAGACAGCCTCCTGTTCTGAATTAGTGATTGACATTACCCTGAGCATGATGCTGGATTATAAGAATAAATATAAATTTATTAGACAACTGTGATTTACAAATATGTATTGCAATAGTTTAAACAACATAAAGCTTATACACATATGTAGTGCATACAAAATATTGATTAAAGGATCTTTTAAGATTCTTTCACCAGACAATCTAATATCACAAACTAAAGTAATATGAAAAATATTTATCTAAGTAGGCTAGTGTTTTTCTTTACTTTCTTTTGGTTTTGGGTTTTTTGCTTGTTCGTTTTTGTTTTTGTTGGTATCTCTTTTTAAACATTCCTATAGATCAATAAACCTCTCCTGTCCCCAACATTTTGTATTCAGTGTTGTGGACTGAAGATTAAAAAATAGAGAATTCTAAAACTATGGCACATGACTTGGGTCTAGGCTGTGTCTAGGACTTGGATTGCATTGTTTCTTTTTCCTAAAGCCTGCTTGTGTGTCATGTTGTTCCTTCCTTTCTTTGAAACTATGGACAATATTTTTGTATGTCATAATAATATAAAAAGAACTTGACAAGATACCAGAACAAAAAGGTAAAACTATCAAGTTATGTTTTATATTGTTCAGTAATGTTGCAATCCCTAAAAGTAACAGTTGCATATTGATATTTATTTTAAATCTCTAAAATATCTTGGCTGTATCTAGCAAATATTATTCTCCTAAGAAAATACAATTTAATCTTGAAATGTCTCTCAGTGAAAGAATACAAAACCCTGCTTCAGTTTCATGAAGTGCTTGTTTTCCAGGTTTTGTTGGATTGACAATAACATGACATTAAAGATACTTAGCTTTTTAATGAGATGGCAAACTTCTGATCTAGTTTTACTACAATGTAATAGAAGAATTCAGGTCATAAGGTTTAATTAAAACCCAATCTACAGTTCTGAACAGCATATCAGTATTACTTTGGAGATCCAAATGAAACAGTTCTTTGTCAAGTACACACTTTTAAGACGAGAGGTGTTTTAACATTACATTAAGAGCATAAAAGTGGAACATTTGATTTTCTGTATAATAATGTGTTTGAAATACTATTGTGAAGAAAATTGCATTTTTCAAAGTGACAGATGCATTATTCTGATAGCTTTGATTATAAGATACATTTAAAAAGAAGTTCCTTTATAAAGGCTGCCTATCCCAGGGTTTTTAACAGAGTGGCTTTAATGATTTGAGAAATTATGAAAATACATTAATATTGATTTAGTAATTAAACTCTGTAATATTATTAATTATTGTGCTGGTTTCTTGGGCTGGTTCCATTCTACTATATTGCAGTGATTTTCTTTTTTTTTCCTCAAGTTTATTATGCACATGAATTAACTTGTATTCATTATCAAAGAGTTAAAGGCATGATTTAAGCCTAAAATAAAAGTCCCTATCAACAGTGTGTCTCCAAGTTCAGGCATGATGATTAAATCTCTTAAATGATTAGAATAATCCTGCAAATTTGAATTAAAAATTAAAGATCTACAAAGGTATAATGAAGAAAAGAGTACTGAAAATCTCTTTGCTTCTGAAAGAAATTGTAACAGAATAATTTACCTAGACATGTTTGCTTGTTTTATCTAAAATTGATAAAGTAACATTTAGATATGAACCCATTATAATGCACAGTAATTGCAAAACCATGATTTAAAACAGGTTGATTGTACATAATCTGCTTGTAATCTATTGCTAGACTTGGGCATTTTTCTACTATATTTGTTCTATCTATATTTTGATATAATTAATTTAATTGTCTTTTCCTCTTTCCTTTTTTTTTCCTTTTCTTTTCTCAGAGCCTGGCCCTGCAAGGTGCTTGTGAGTGTCCCCAGCTTCTTTTGGAAAGCCTTTCCAGGGATGCTACTGTGCACCTCACAGGACAGGATGCAATTCCTTTAATTTGCCATATTTCTTTTTCTGTGAATTGTAGAGTTTTAGTACCCTTATTTGGTGATTAACAATGTCACTTTTATTGCTAACTATTTGCTTTCTCTTATATTCATTATTTGTAATTTTTCTGAGACAAACTTTTCACCTAATGTATTTTTTCCTAGTTAATTACTGTGATTTAACACATATATTTATTTTCAAGATGCAATACATTGCAGTGGTTATAAGAACCTAATCCTAAATGGTACCAAGTGTCTAATTCTATTAATGTTAATAGAAGAATAAGTGCTTTGATGTTTACAGGTGGCACTTGGAACCTTTCAGAGGCAATGTCTATGCAACTGTTAATATCAGCAACAGTTAAGAAAGCGAATCTTCAATGTAGTTTTGTCTTTTAGCATTGTTGTTAAATATAATGCAGTCATACTGTAAAAAAATTCCATCACTATTTTCTTTATAACCTTTCTTGTTTTTCTTTTTCTCTTGCAGCAGATTTGCTGGATAGACTTTGTGCTGCATTTTAAATCTGTTCTTTTTTTCTGTCAATTGCCACAGGTTTAGTCCCTATGAGTGGTATAATCCACATCCTTGCAACCCTGATTCAGACGTGGTGGAAAACAATTTTACCTTGCTAAATAGTTTCTGGTTTGGAGTTGGAGCTCTCATGCAGCAAGGTATACGACTCAGTCTGCTCTTTCTCTTGGGCGCCATGTCCCACTTTTTGCTGGGGGTAACAGCTCTCTGGCGCAAGTCAATTGCATGGGTGCCTCTGTGCATGTAGCCACAAGCCAGCTTTTTTACATTTATGTATCCAGGCATTCCCAAATACCACCTTAGGAATTAGTCTGAAGACAGCTAAAAAATTTAAAACTTAAAAGTACAGCACAACTATGTAGTTTATTTCCTAAACAGGAAAGACTTGCTGCATAAGAAAATGAGCTAATCTGTCCATTAACTAACAAACCTTCATTTAAACAACATATACATCTTCATCAGGCAGGAGTACAATGTAAAAATCTCTAATTTGTTTAATTTTGGTCTAGAAACCTTTCAATAACAGACACATTTTATCTAGTAGCTAGTATCAGTAAAATAAAATGGTAAATATAGGAGATTCAATTCTTTTTAGCCACAATTTATGTTTCAAATCACATAACCATTCTTAAAGTTTTAAATAAACGCTCTATTATACAATGCATGCACTGAGAAACTAATTCCATTGCTGACAGTAAAATTTACTCCTGTGTAGTCATATTCCTCAGAGTAAACCCAACAATCAGTCTTAACTAACACTATCTTAGTAAAATGCTTAAGCCAAGACACGTTCTTTAAAATCTGTAATTTTCCTTACCATAATCCTTTTATTTTGAAAGTATACTAAATGTATAGATCAAAAAAAAAAAATCATCATTTTGTTACCCTTTTCCACTTGGGTTTAAGCACAGTCACATAATTTCAGACGCATTTGAATTGTAGATTCAGCTTTTTGCTCTGACCTTTCACTGGGCTGTATAGCATAAAGATTGTTAGTCCTGTTGAAGAACCACTAAAAGGAATGACTTTCTGGAAAAGAATAACCACTGTATATCTCAAAAGATTCATAGCAAATGTTGGAAGGAACAAGTGCATATTGGTATAGTTGTTTCTTAGTGGATATACCTGAACAATAATTTTTGAAACTTCCCCTTATAAGTACATCAACTATAAATAAATACTGTTTTTAACTCATTGAATTCATGAAGCTTTCCTGTAACTGCAGTAAATATTCTGTAATGTACCAGGTTGTTAGGCTTGAAAAGTCTCCAAAACCTCATGAAAAAGTGTACTGTTCAGAAAAACTTGAATTAATGGGTGAAAAGAAATCAAGATTCCAAATCAGAAATAAAAATTCAGCTTAGTTGGCTAAGTGTTTAGTATCAACTAGGTTGAAAATATACATTTCAAGCAATTCCCAAATACCTGTTTGTTAGATAATGATTGCTTTCAAATAAACCATCAAAAAATAATTTAAGAAAAAGGATAGTTAATGAAAGAAGGTATTTTGAATTCCATTCACAGTTCTCAAGATTACCAGAATCACTATCAATACTGAGTTTTACTCCTTATGTGGCTGAATGCTTCTTCATCTTTCTGGAGAAGGGAAAAAAGCAATTTAGGTTTTCGCATCATCATTTGGCAAGAAAAAGGTATTTTAGTCCCCAGCATCAAAACATTTGTTGACAAAAAAATAAGAAAAAATATTCTAATCTTCATTTTAAAAGATATATAGAGGATAAGAGCTTTCCATGAAGGAAAACTAGTTTCTTATATTGTTATACCTTTACTCAGTTCACCCTTTAATAAACTTTAATAGACTTTTGAAGGATCTTGATTTTGATATTAAAAAAATAATAACAAAAAATTAAAGTAGGCTTTAAAAGGAGGCTTTTAGACATGCATGGAAGTTCCCACCTAACAGCAATAACTTTCCATTAATTACTATTGAGGTTGGACAATACTCATATTAACTTATTAAGTGCTGCTTCTTAAAAAAACATTTGCTTAGTGCTGGAGGATACATGATAGAGGGAACTCATACATGTCTTGCTGGCACCCCTCGCTCCCAGGAAAATGTGGGATATAGTGCTGGACATGACGTTACCTTGGGTACATGACGGTCAGCCCCTGACCAGGCTCTGTTTCACGGGCCCAGGTGACACTCGGTTTCAGTCTTTGGTAAGGTATGAACTTGTGGTAACTGGGGCAACTGTGGCGAATGTTTCCACTCTGCTTTTCTTCCCAGTCCTATCTGATTTTACTGGTATTGTTTTTTAAATTAAACGAGAGTAATTGAAAACAGTTCGTGATGGTGGTCTTATTGGGAAATCTTTTAGTGTTATGGTGTCTAAGTGTCTGACTAACAGGGCCTAGGAGCAACTACATCAGAAAGGTACTTTTCTACTTTTTTCCTTGCAGAATTCTAGGCAGAGTCTGGCGCTGGAGTTGGCTATCATGTCCAAGTCTATCAGCTTTTTTTGTTTGAAACAGCAAGGGTAAGATGAACTGCAGGGTAAGATGGGCTGTTTTTGAATACAGTAGTCCAGTTATGATACCACTTCTTTTTTCCATTTCTTTGGTTTTCTTCCTCCCTCTCTCCCTCCTTCCCTCCATCGCTCAGTCGTTCTGTTCTTTTTTTTTGGCATTGACTTTGGAAGTTGACATAATCTTTAATTTATATGAAGATGTGTTACCTTGCTGGACCAGTTTCTTAATTAATTCAATATAAACACTACAATTTAATAGGAATAAAATAGTCCATCTTGCCTTCATTCCATTTTACCCAGGAGATTTAAGAGCAAACGTAGTAACCAATTAACAAAAACATATTGTTTTAGTACAATGGTATAGCAGACATGGTAAAACTGGAAGAAGTTTCCAGATACTTCTAAAATATCTTACATGAAGTTTGTAAAATGAAGCTTGAAATTATTTATTTAACATCATTACAAATTTCATTCCATTCAATTATAACATTATGGAAAAAATCCATACATTCTCATTTATACTAAATATTTGTGATGGTATATTACATTATATTTATTTTTTTCTTATTTTTAGTAATTTGGCACAGAGGAGTTTATGTGCTTCAATTTGTCTCTTTAAACTCTAAATTAGAGTTAAAATTATGCAAATTAATATATGGTGTCTGTCTCCCCATCTATTCTTTAGTGCCATGAGCAGGCAACTCCAGCAATGCATTAAAATCTATCTTTATCTAGTTTGTGCATAGCAATCTAATATTTTTATTGCTAGTCTATCAAATTGAAGTGTGTGGCATAGCCAGCTGTATTTCTATGAAATTGTGGGGCTAACCATAGAGATGGGAGATTTTTTTTTATTATTTTTTTAATTTATTTAAATGATTAATAAACAACCCTTTGCAGCAATGCAAATGACAAAAGTAAAAAGAATATTTATAATAGATTTCAGATTTTTCATTTCAGATATGAAAGATTTTATTTCATATCTGGTCCCTTAATCAATAGCTTGTTTTTGTTTATGTGAGTGTTTACAAAAAAAATAGTTTTTATGTAATGCCTCCAAGATAAAGAACTGTATAAGTGCTTCAATATTAATATTAACTTAGAGGCTCAGTCCAGACACGATTTTTTGTTTTTTTTCTTTTGGAAAGCAAGTTCAAGGAACTGCTTTTTTCACATTGATATTTATATATATATATATATATGTTTTTAAATTTTAAACCAGCACTGATCATTGAATCTCCCATTACTATCTTTTGATTCCCACAGCTCCAAAAAGATTTGTCTTTATAAGTTTAACCGGTCATTTTTCATTTCAGTTGTGTGTGTTTGCACAAGCAGTACATGTAAGCCTGTAGCTGAAAGATTTTTTTGCACAGTGATTCCATCTCCCCACTGTGGCAAAATGTGCTGAATACTTATTAATTGTTCTCTGTGCACCAGTTTCACCTTTCTCCCCTGGTTTTCGTTAGGTTCTGAGCTCATGCCTAAAGCCCTCTCCACCAGGATAGTGGGAGGCATTTGGTGGTTTTTCACACTTATCATCATTTCCTCGTACACTGCTAACCTAGCCGCCTTTCTGACAGTGGAACGTATGGAATCACCTATTGATTCTGCTGATGATTTGGCCAAGCAGACAAAGATAGAGTATGGGGCAGTTGAAGATGGAGCAACCATGACTTTCTTCAAGGTAAGCTTTATATTCTGTTTAAGAATTGGATTTATAGCAGTGAAGTAGATGAAAAACCCTGAGCACTTTGCTCAGCTTTCCTGTAGCTGTGTACAAGACTAAATTTTGTTGAATTAAAACTTGCAGTTTTAGTTCAGAACATTATACCTAATTGCATTCTTTTGTCAAGAAACTTTAGGATATTAATGGCTAGACAGAGAATATTTTTTTTGACTTTGTAATTTTGAGGAATTTTTGAAGGAAATTTGGGGTCCCTTTAAAAAGCTCAGTTTATTCCAGTTTTTCTGTTCTTTTTAACCTGTTACTAAGATAATTAATTTTGAACTATAGTGAAATATGCTGAATTAGAGAGAAATCTTTCTTTTCTAGCTTCATCAAGCATTTAAGTGGACTTAAATTAGTGAGAAGTATGCATGAAGGGAGAGAAGATGGTTTGTTCTCAAACTCCTTGTGTTTGATAGAGGTGTCAGAGAGACAGGTGTTTAACAGTATTTTTCTGATTTTTGGTACTTTTTGAAGACTTTTAGCTAATATATTCTGCTTATAAGAGTTATTATGCTATCTCCTAAGGCTCTATATCTCTATGTTGGCTGTTACATTGGCATTTGAAATTAGGCAAACTGAGGAGCAAGGTAACTTGTAAAGTGGGGCAGAACTTGAAGACCATGTCCTCAGTTTCTCTCATCAAGTTCAGAGAATACAAAGTTTGTTTAGATATCAAGGCTACATAGCCACTATTTAACCTTATGACCTTATAGCCTATCAAAGTGGACACATAGTTTTAACTGAAAAAAAGAAAAAAATTAAAAAAAACATTATAGGGCTTTCAGCTTCTGCTTGGAAACAAGAATCAATTCAATCCCGGTATCTCAGAATGCTCCAGGCTTCTTAACTTAGAGCATAAAGTTCTGTGTATTTTACTCAGAATACTTGTTGGAAAAGAAGCTGATGAAGCTGATAGAAGTAACCAATTAGAGGTCTCTTCATGTCAGGAAATATGTGAAGCAGTTAAAAGTAGCAACATTGACAGTCTAAAAACTGAGGTTTTTAAAGAGTCACAATGATTTATGTCTCAAGACATAAGAAGATGACACAAGGTCTTTTTTGGATTACCAGAAAACATACAGGGCTTTAACTTAATTTTAGCCTGACAGAAAACTTTGATCTTATTCCAGTTCAGATTCAAACTGTGGGGCCTAAAATGTTAGGAAGCAGGTTTAAATTAGCAGTGACTTTCTTTCTGGTTACCAGAAATACTTCTCTCTACATCTTCCTAATTTTTAGTTTTCCTTCTCCTCATCCTTAAATTTCTGTCTTATTCACATTGAAGATGTTTGTTTGCAGCTGAAATAATCTAGACTTAATCAAAACAGAATTGTGGTGTCAGATCACATAATTACATATTGCTTTTATTATAGTAATGAACTCTCTTTCATTATGAGTGAAAAAGAGAAATTAGAACAAAACACAGGATTTCTTTATTCAGCTGATAAATTTTAAGTCAAATTAAGGTTTATTCTATTGAACAAACATACTTTTTGGACTTTATGTTTGAACAGGTCATGGTTAGTAAGTGTGACATGAAAATGAACCAATACTTAAGAACTTCTATTCCAGCTAGAAACCAAATGATTTGAAATATTTTTCTGTTCTTTACTATCTTATATGTACGTAAATAAATTGATATTATTTACGTAATAAAATTAATCCAAAGTTAAGCATTAGAAGTAGCTACAATTGCTCTCGTAGATTAGTTAATAATTGAAAATCATGCTCAAATAAAAAAGCAAATGAAAACTATACAATTCCATTTGATTCATTCAGTGTCTGAAGCAACTTCCAGTTGGACATTAGAGTTTTCTTTATGCAAATGTTATTCACTAGAGCTACTTGTGCAAGGATTACAAGCTAATTAGATATGTATTCCATGAAAGATAAACCAAAGCATATGTATATAGTCTTTTACAGTAAACTTCCTGGTAAAATTTGGTATATTTACCTAATGACATTGAGTTATCAGAAAATAGAAAACTATAATTCTGGTCAACATAGTACATCTGTATTTGTGTGTTTTCAAAATATACTTCCATATAAACATATTGTATAAACAAATTGCTTTAGGAATGTAATTTCCTTACATGAAAAAAATGAAAACACACGAGAATATTTTAAAATAAAACTTTAAGTGGAGTTGCCTTAAAAGGTACTGCTAGAATTGAATATCTCATAGAAAATACTAAATAACATAAAAAAAATTTAAGAAAATGAATCTGATAAAAGAGGTTTAAAAAGGTATATATATTATATTATATTATATTATATTATATTATATTATATTATATTATATTATATTATATTATATTATATTATATTATATTATATTATATTATATTATATATAGACAACTGAATAACAAGTAGGAAGTAACACTGCCTTTTCATATGGCATTAGGGAAAGTACCAATGAACTATTGTGTCCAGTTCTGGTGATCACACTTTGAAAATATGTTTCAAATTGGAAAGTGTTCATTAAAAGTGAAAGAATGACTGTAGGTCTGGAAATAAGCATTGCAGTTAGAGGCTAAAGATCGGTCTGTTTAATCTGCTGAAGAGAAGGTTAAGAGGTGACTTAATCATGGTTTGTAAGTGCCTTACTGTGAATGAGACTTTTGACAGTAGGTGACTCTCTAATCTAGCAGAAAAAGGCATAATGAGATCCAATGTTTCATAACTGAAGTTAGACAAATTCAGACTAGAAAGAAGGTGCATATTTTTAAGAGTGAGAGTAATTAACCACTGATGCAACTTATCTACCAGTGGGTTGAAGTCATCCATCACATGCAGCCATTATGTGCAAGATAGATACAGCATAGCCCAAGCATGTTACTCTTTTTATTTAGGGGCTACTCCATGAAATAGATAGTCTTCATTACACAGGAGCTCAGATTGGATTTTAGTTGTCCCCTCCTACTTCAAAAATCTAAGACAGTATGGGTTCTGGAGATGGGGGTTGTACAAAGATGATTGAGAGGATAAATTTGTCATCTGTGTGTCTGTTTCTCATTGGCCACTTTGTCTTTTTTTAATGAGAGCGGATTGAGTAAAACAGTGGCACTGTGTTACAAGAAATAAAGGCACCAGATGGTTTCCTAATGTTAAATGAAATTATCATATCTTGGTAATCATTATTAGTTCCAATCACAGTGAGGCTTGGTAGCTATCCATGAGACTGACAGTAATTTCTGCATAAATTAGCTATATAGGAGTCCATTGAATTATTTCCTTAAAAAACCTTTGGAACTGTCCAGAGCTGTCTGGTGCTAAAACAGAAAAGGAGCCTGTTATGAAAAAGGAACTTAAATGGGTATCAAAGAAGCTAACTCCTAGATTAAAACTTCCTGAAGGTAAAATCTTGAACAGCACATGGGATATATGTTGAAAATGTTGTTAGCCTTGTGAGTCAAGCATCCCTGTGAAACATCTTCAATGAAAAAGGAGAATATTTTCTTCAGGGGTTTATTAGTCCTTCATCTATTGCCTTCTCATGAACTGAGAAACATGAATTGCAACTCTTTTTAGAAGCTAGAAAGCAAATGAAAATATCAGTGCTCTCTCCTCTTAAGATCTACTTATCTGGTCTGAGCATGGAAAGGAAATAGTTTTACAAGTCGATTACAGGTCTTGTGTGTCTAGTGGGCTACTTCATTGGGAACAACAAAGAAAATCTTAGTATTTTCCAAGAATTAGAAGCAAAAATATGTGAAAGCAAATTCTAAGCCACATCTGTTGTTAAGCTAGTAGTTTCCATTCCTGATACATGCTTTGTTTTTTCTCAAATTATGGATTTTTAGTTAATTATGAAATTATCTTCCTTTTTCTTGTCTGCTTGTGTCAATATTGACCACTTTCAAATGTCAGCAACCTCTCTTTGTTCTTGCTTGGAATAAAATAAAAAGAATTTGTTACTGTCATTAAATGTAATGATCTCACACTGTCTGCTCTTGGATGAAAAGCTTCAGATTTTTTCATTGTCTCTGATTGCTGTGGTCTATGGTTTTCAAAATCCCATTCTGTTGGTTTTTTTTTGCTGAATGGCACTTCTGAAACTGGAAGAACAATGTTAGTTCTATCTTTCTTCTATTTGTACCACAGTTCTCCATCATTGCACACAAAAACACTGCTTCAGCGTATACACTTCTATGTGGTATACAACGTTAAAAGGTTCTTTTTTTTGTTTGTTTGTTTGTTTTTGTTGGTGTTTTTTTTTTAAAGGTGAAGTTGTTGTGTACCTTTGTTTTCCCCATAATTTTTAATGCCTGTAACTTTTAATGTCAAGAATTTTTTCTTTCTATGTGTTTGTACAGTACCAAGTACAATGGAACTTCTCAGTTACGGTACTAGGCATCTGCATATCAAATAGTGAAAAAACACAGTAATTTTTCATTCTCTAATAGCAGTAGATTAGTATCATTACTTCTGTATCACAAATTAAAGGTGTTCTGAGCTCTCTGAAAAATGTGTATTTTATATCCTTGTTTTGCTGATAAGGAGGCTGAAGCACTAAAAGGGAATGCATCTTTCACAAGATCACTTGGTGAAACATAGATAGGGAATTAATTCTGGTGAAAGACAGACAGAAGACTAATTCAGGAAAACTGACATACACCTTTGAATTACCTGATAGACTGACTATTCTACTTATCATTTACATTTGCCAGTTTCTTTCCTTTTCTTCTTCAGAACCCATTTTGGTTCTTCAGCTCTACTTTTCTACAATAGATTTCATTTTTTCCTCCTCATAAAAATCTATACTGCTGATCCTTTTTAATAATGGTCCTTTTCTCCCACCCCCTCACTTTTTACCCAAGCCATTTTGTTGCCACTTCTCTGAGGAAATTTTGGGGAAGGACAATTCAGCACTTAATGTCTATCTTCCTCTTTCACATTCTTAGATAAAGGAAATAGCATTAAGCTCTACTTATACATTACAAAGTCTCAGAAACAGCCTATTAAAGGTGAAGGAAGGAGCTGTAGGGGAATTTACCTGCTACTTGCAACTGGAGTGCAAGTGACAGATCCCCTGATATAAATGAAAGAACAGCAATCATGAGTGAGGCTGGCGTTGACATGCACAAAGCCAGTGTAGCTTCAGTGGGTTTTTCAAACCTGTGTTTGAGCACTGTAATAGACAAATGTTATTTATTTGTTTAACAAGTTAGTATGCAAGTATTAGCGCATGGGCATATATGCACAGACAACCTTTAATTGAATGCTTCAAATAAAACATCAAGAAGTTTAGAGGTGTGTATTTATTATATAGTGGAATTGTTGCAAGTCAAAGATGAGGGAAACACCACTTATAAGCTTCTCAAATACCCAGTGACTACAGTGCCTAATGGAAAAAAATTTCTTGAGTTCCAGCCTCCATATATTAAGTTTGATAATGCTTAAAAATAATTGATAGCAGATACCACAGATCCACGTTCAGTTTCATTTAAAATTATTTCACTTTATAGGTAAGTTGTAACAAATACAGACTTGTTCTTGCATGAAAACAGATCTACTACTTTTAAGTAAAAAGGAAATTCAATATAAATACCATGCAAACTTTACTTGTTTTTGATCATGGTGCTTTGGGCATAACTGCTAGAAAAATATACATTGAAATGCTTAATTTTTCCTGCTTTACAGAAACACTACTCAGTTAAACACTGCTTCTTTTAATGTGCAAAAAGGCAGACCTAGTTGCAAACTTGTAAAGCAAAGTCTGTGGTCATTCCATACACTTAGAACTGAATCTGCAATAGGAGAGCCTGCGAGAATGAGATATTGGCTTTGTCCTATATCTCAAAATATCTCTGCCTCACTGAGTTCTATTTATTTATATAAAAGATCAAGAAAGTTGATCAGGTAGGTAGGTTATATGAAGTATTAACACAGACTATAAAGAAAAGAGCAGTGCATTTGAATTCTAAACAGAAGAAATGACAATAAGTTTCGTACCATTAAGTTCTTCAAGGTGAACAGCCTTTCTTTTGAATCTGAAGGCAGAAAGCAGAACAAATTCACACAAAGAGCTTCATTCCAAATAACGCTCTAGATACAGGGACAGTGGTCTTATGCTGCCTTGACCCTTCCCTCTTCTCAGAGCCATTACTGTTCCTGCAGTAAATAAGAGCATATGTTTGGCTTCCTGTTTCATCTCAGTGCTGAGGCACGAATCTAAAAAGAGTTAGAATGTGATAGAAACCTTTCCACCCTTGCCTTTGTCCATGCCCATGCTCTTTCTCCTTTCCTTGTTCCTCATTCCATACATTCTTTCCCCCTCTTCCTAGAGTAAGAACTGAAAAAGATGAACACAATGACTAGTGAACTTTTCAATTCTACAAATATTGCATTCTACTATACTATAACTCTACTGCATTATGCCATATATCTAGATAGTAAGTACTCTTAATAAGCTGCTGGATAACATTTGCTTATACCCCAAAATCAGAGGAGTGATTTTTTTATTTACATCTGTCTCAGGCTACAGCTGTTAGAAATGGATGAAACATGTATAAATGCTTTTTGGTGTCCTCTCAAAAAAAAAAAAAAAAAAAAAGAAAAATTATATACAACTTGTGAAAACAAGATTAGACATTCACAATAATTAAAATACTAAACCAAGTTAAAAACATGTGAATTCTTTCCCCACTAGTTATTTTTCAAAGGAAGTCAGAGATACTTCTTGTTCCATAAGTATTTCAGAATGTGAATATAATGTAGAACTAAAATAAACATACCAATAGAAAGCTGACATTTGCATTATTTTTCAAAATTGCATTCAACAACAAAATATATTAATTAGCACACATTCATTAATGATCCATACAATAGGTACATGATGGAGTTTTTCTGAATAAAATCATTCTTTCTCAGTGTGTAAGGTATTAGAAAATATAGTAAGATCTAATTTCCCCTTGGATAGAAAAACAGTATACAAGAAATCAGAACCCAGAGGGGGTGAAAAAATAACTAATTAACTTTACATTTGTCCTTAGAAAGTCAAGCCTGATATGCAAATATTATCCAAACCACTATTTGAGTCCTAAATTGTGTGGATTATTTACAAGCAAGTGACAAGAATTCCTATCAAATGTAGCAGATGTAGAAGTATGTCATAATCTAGATATCTGAAAAATCATTTTGTGGTTAAGAAAAACCAATTCTGTCTCCAATTCTTTTGGAAAATATATAGTGATAGCACTGAAGACAAGAAACACAGAATCACAAAATGAGTAAGGTTAGAAGGGACCACAGAGGGTCATTTGGTCCAACCTCCTTGCTCAGACAGGGTCATCCCAGAGCACATGGCACAGAATTGTGTCAGTGAGGGAGACCCCACAGACCCCCTGGGAAACTTGTTCCGGTGCTCAGTCACCCACACAGTGAAGAAGTTCATCACATTCAGTAGGGCAACTTATTTTATTGCCCTACACCACTGAGAAGAACCTGGATCCATCCACTTGACATCCTCCCTTCAAATACTTGTATACACTGTGATGTCATCCCCTCTCAATCATCTCTTCTCAAGTCTGAACAGGCCTAGCTCTCTCAGCCTTTTTCCATAAGAGAGATGCTCCAGTCCCTTAATTCTCTTCATAGGCCCCCTCTGGGCCCACTCCAGGGGCTCCATGTCTCTCTTGTACTGCAGAGCACAGCTGGCTACAGCACTCCAGATATGGCCTCACTAGGGCTGAGTAAAGGGCCAAGATCATCTGTCTTGAGTTGCTGGCAATACTCCTCTTAATGCATCCCAGGACACCATTTGCTTTTGATTAAAGTCAGATGGAGTTTAATCACTACTAATCACTTCAAATTGCTTCTCTCAATAACTTTCCTGTATTGTTTTGCAATCATCTTAAGACAGACTAACTGTGAGTAGTCCAACCTCTTTTCCTGCTTTCAGTGTCAAGCTCTGTTGGCTCTACCTGTCACAGACTGTGGTAAGAAGCAACCCAGCTCTCTAGTTCACTTGAAAATGAATCTTTTTTTATTCTCACATTTTCACTTTTCAGTTGTGAAGAAAGCTGCTCTGGCTGCTAAAACGTTAGAACTGATGTGAATGGAGTGTCTCATTACATGGCAGGTTGATCCTATATTACCCTGCTAAATGTGAAGGCCACTGGGAATTCACACCCCTTGGGAATTGAATTATGTTGCTTAGACATTTGAAAGTGTGACAATGAGAAAAGAACAAGCTGAAATTGCTGATACTTCTAGAACATATGTTTTCTTTATGTACTAATGTAGGTTTTGTAACCTAACTGGTAAGCCGTTTTATTTCCTTTCTGTCACCTGATGCCCTTCACTTTCTGGCTTCTTCAGGGCCTATAATGACACTGCTGACAGGATTTACTGAAGGGAGTTACTAAGAGGGAGTTACTGAAGTCTGGGTTCTGATCATAAGTTGGGCTGCAAGGCTTTTTCCTCAGAAATGCATAACCTAATTGCTATCTAGCATTATCACCCTTCTCTCCTCCTGCTGCTTTTCCCCAGAAGGCAGGGTGAGAACACTTGCCTTTTCTCTTCTCTTTTTCAGCTTTTTTTCTCTTTATATCTGTCTTTAGATCTTGAGCAAGGTGAGAAAGGGAACTGAGCTAGATCACAGAGAAGCCTTCAACTGCAAACAGCATTCTGTATGAAAGACATAATTCAGACTTAGGGTTTCTTTAGGAAATTCGGAGTACATCTGAACATTTTTAACTATCAGAGTCTGAAAAAAATTGTCTTGCTCTTCAAAGCAAATAGGTCTATCACCAAGTAGCCACAAAAGTTTGCAAATTTGATCTATGACTCATTCTGGGAACATGATTCAGAAACAATTCTCCAGAGTGAGCTGTCTGTTGGTTCAACCATTTTTTGTGAGATCCTGCCATATGAGCAACCTTCAGTATTGACTTCCTGCCCACTAAAGCAGCCTGAAAGCTTCCATTCATTAGGAGAGGTGAACTCTTGGTTCTGCCTTGTCAGTTTATATATCATAGTACTGAGGTGTTGTCCAACTACATTAGCATTGCTTGTGTAGAGAAATATTTTCAGTGCCAGAATTTCCCCAGGCACCACCATGAACTCTTATCATACTGATGAATTTCTTCTTGAGATTTTTTTTAATTTCTGCAAACAGAATGTTTGCTGAGATCGCTTAAACCATTCTTTTTGCACTGCACCTATGGTAATAATTATATAAACTTATTTGGATAAGTTTTAAGCATTTAAGGCATTTTTTAGTATCCATGCATTATTTGAACTTGTATTTAATGTATTCAAGAGCCTTAATCTGCACAATATAGATTATTGATTTATAAAATATATACTAAAACACGCTTTAGAATCACAGAATCACAAAGTCATTTAGGTTGGAAAAGAGCTCTAAGATTGAGTCCAGCCATTAGTCTAACATTGCCAAGTCCACCACTAAACCATGTTTAGCTGGAGCACCACATCTGCATGCTCCAGCATGCCAGTGTCTTTCTTGGAGTGAGGGACTCAAAATTGAACATCGGATTTGAGGTGCAGCCTCTCCAGGGCCAAGTACAGAGGGATGACCACTGCCCTGGTCCTGCTGTCCACACAGGCCTTGATGCCACTGGACTGATACAGGCCTTGATGCCATTGGCCTTCTTGGCCACCTGGTCCCACTGTTGGCTTGTATTCATCCAGCTGTCAACCACCACCCTCTGGTCCTTTTCTGCTGGGCAACTTTCCAGAAGAGTGGCTGTTCTTCCCCAAGCCTGTAGTGTTGCATGGGGCTGTTGTGACCCAAGTGCAGGACCCAGGAATTGGCCTTGTTGAACCTCATACAATTGGCCCATCAATTCTGCCTGTCCAGATCCCTCTGCAGACCCTTGATGCCCTCCAGCAGATCAACACTGCCCCCAAGCTGTGCATCATCTGCAAACTGACCGAGGGTGCACTGGATCCCCTCATCCAGGCAATTGATAAAGATATTAAGTAGGACTGGGCCCAACACTGAGCCCTGGAAAATACCAGTTGTGACCAGCTGCCAGCTGGATATAACTCCATTCATCACCATTGTTCAGGCTTGGCCATCCAACCAGTTTTTTATCCAACAAAGAGTACACCCTTCCAAGCCATGGGCAGTCAGTTCTTTAGGATCATAGTAGCCTACTGATCAGAGAGTTAACTGCCTATGAACATGTTGGACCAACATATTTCTTAAGTTTTTTTTTTTATTTGTTAAGACATGACATATGCAATTTCAATTTTCTCATCATATTGTTGTATGAATTATGGAAGGTTATTTTTTTTCCACACCATAAAAGCTGAGACAGTCACTCATAATAATGGTTTGATAATAATTAATGTGTTCTTTTATGCTGAATTTGACCTAAGATCTCAAAAAAAAAAAAAGAAATGTAATTTGCAAATAAAATCCATATAAATTATCATGTGAATTATCATGATTTGAATGAAGTATGAGAGCTTTTGTTATATTAATACATACTATTTACTAACAAAGGATATAGTATAACTTACCTTAAAATATTTCTATTTCTGTGTCTTTTTTTTTTTTTTAATAGAAGACATACCTTCCTTGACTTACAGGACTCTTCCAAAACTCTTTAGAAATTTTCATATGGCATTTCTGATAGAAGTTTCCTGTACTCTTTCATGTTTTTCCACCTTCTGAAAAAGAAAGATGTATCCCTAAAGGAATTTTCTATGGAGAAGGAATACTAACACCAAAAATTTTCTGGGATTTGTTGGGAATGGTGTCTAGCTCTTCTTTCACCTTTCTACTGTATCTGACAAAGAAGCTTTGATGATAGCTTCTTTGATTCTAGTACTTTTATCTAAGCCCATGCAGGTAGTTATCATTCAAGTGTATTTTTATTCAGGTTGAATTGCTAAGAAACTTGAATAAAACAAGTTTGGTGTCTTAATTTATTTAATGACTGCATCTAGTATTTCTGATGCAGATTTTTGTTCCTTGAAGAGCAGAAATGTTTATCATAGTTCTTTACAGATGTGCAATCCAACAATGATATTCTAGTCAGGGTGTTGGCTATCCCTAAAATCAGATGTTAGCAGAGGAAATACTGAATTTTCAGTTATAGGTTCCTTTTTCAGTTATGGCTTCCTCTTCCAGTCACAGATAATGAAGAAGATCTGGCTGTTTCAGTGGCATCTTTTCAAATCAGATCATAAAAGCTGAAAGGAGGGCTAAAGGGAACCATGAGGTTCGTTTCACAGAAGCATTGAGACCCTTATTTTTTTTGCTCTTATTCAGCTAATAATGAATTTCTGGATTTATTTCCAAGATAGAACTTGATTTCTAAATAAGCCAAATAAATTTACAAACATTTAGAAAAACCCTTGAGACTCCTGTTAGGATGTAATTGTAGTTCAAATTTTTAATATTTTATTTTTTTTACATTATATTACACCACACAACTCCTTTTTAATAATATTATCGACAGCTACTGTGGCTAGTTTCAATTTATAGGTAAAATGTGTAGAAAAGGTAATTTATTATTCCTTTTGGATGTAAGAATTTCAAAAAAACGTGTGGCATCTCTAAAATGACAATGAGTAAAACCAGGAATAGTTCTGTGTTCCTGAAGTTTCCCAAAATGCATAGAGTAGGACAGTACTAGAAATAGATTCGTAAATTGGTGCATTGGTAAAGAAAAGATCTCAACTGTTGATTGAAAGAATTTAGTAGGAAGACATAATATTAACCTATGTTTTGGTATCAAAGCCAGAAAATGGACACATACACACACAGAGGTGATTTGCTTTACTAATAAAGATGTGGTTTTTGAAACATGTAGGTTTCTCCTTACTCCAAAATGTAGATACCTGCTGTCCTCTCCAGTCATCATCTAGGTGCCTCTTACTGGCACTGAAAAGAACCTGAAGGGCACCAGAAAGTAGTACCTCCTTACTAAGAACTGTCCTAGAAAGACAGTGTTCTCCAGAGCTACAAGAGTTAACCTATTGACGTAGAGAAAAATCTCTTTCAAATCATATAAAAAGCTCATATTTTGGCTTACAGTCTGAGTTGATAAATGGCCAAAATTCTGGTCTGTGTTTGTAAATGTTCTGTTTAGAAAGACTGAACTGGTCACAGTGAGTGTTGCTAAAAGAAAGCCACTGATTGCAAAGCCTGTATTTCAAAAAAGAAAAGAAAAAAAAAATCCTATCCAATGTTTTGCTTTGCTCTTGTGATTCCATATGCCTGATCATATTAGAGGCTCAGAACATTTATCCTTCACCAGGAAGGCAGATGTTGCTATGTCATCTGTTGTATAACTTACTATTTTTGTTACATTTATGAGTCCAATTTTTTTTTTTTTTTTTTTCTTTTTTTGGTGTTAAGTTAGGGAGACAGGTGCAGGCTTTTGGTGCGTACACCAGTAATACATATTTTGTTGTGGTAATCTTGATATACTCTATGCTAGAATGTTCATGGAAACTTGAAATTGAAGGGTACAGTTCAGCTTGTGTATGGGAGATTAATAGGCTGACACAGCAAAATTAATAACCTTGTTTACAGGAAAAATAAAATTTGCTGAAGCATAAAATAAACTGCGGTCTAACAGATTCTGAATCTTTAATTCTGTTTTTCAAATTTTGCTTTTCTACAATTTTGGATTTCTTGGTTGGAAGTCGAAACAGGAAAATTATTAAAGCTAGAATAGAATATCTTGGATGGAAGGGATCTAGAACAATCATCTAGTCCAACTTCCTGAGCAATTCAGAGCTGACCAAAAGTTAAATTATTAAGGGCATTGTCCAAGGGCTTTTTAGACACTGACAGGCCTGGGGCATTGACCACCTCCCCAGGAACCCTGTTCCAGTGTCTGAAAGCTGTCTCAAAAATTATAGTTAAGAAATTATGATTTCTGATCTTTGATTTTGAAGTAAGAATTTTGAAGTGTATTGTTTAGAGGTTAAAGTAAAATATGCATTGAAATCTTTGCATAGTGTTTCACATATAGTTTTCCAAATGTATTACCTATCTCTGTCTTGTACACATTTAGGCTATAATTTCAGTAGTAGGTAAAACAGGACAGGATGGTTTTTAAAATCAAGGTCAGCAGGCTTAACTTTCTTCTCCATCAAAAGTAGGTGGTCATGCACAAACACCCTATTAGGAACAGTCTTTGGTATGTATTTGACATCTCCCGAACTATTGTCTACTTTTCTTTTCTGTCCTGCTCACAAATAACTTTTTCTTAGTTGTACTGGTTTAACTTAGGACAAATTAATTGTTGTGGAAGTAGCTTGTTATTTCTACAACCCCAAAATCCTAAGGTGGAATTAAATCCTTGTTTCTTCTTTCTTTTTAAATAAGTTCCCATTAATTTCACTAGGTGTCAGGTATTTCAATGCCTTTGTGAATCTAGGCTTAAAGACACAGAAAAAAAAAAATAGAGTCCAGACGTCAGAGGAAAGTCAAAATAAAATGCAAATAAAATGCCAATCACCTAATAGTTTCAATCTGTTTGAAACCAAAACATTGTGTTTGACCTTAAATTTAATCATGTGGTACGTTTCCTTTCTTATGCTGGTGTTTTCTGCAGCATTATAATGATGACTACGAGGTAATTGATATTGCTTACCATTTTAATTTTAAATTAAATATTCCATTAGTGTGTCAAAAAGAAATTATTTAATTTCACTTGAAAATAGAATCTGATGTGTTTGTATTCAAGACAGAAAAACAAACACACATTTTGTTCTGATTTTTTTTCTAATGCACATTACCGATTTGTAAATATATATTTGGACCATATTTTAAGTGATGACTAATTTCATCCTTATTTCCATAGTGAAAATTTTGTGTTTTGAGATGGATTTTTTTAAGTGGGACCCAGAATGACTCATTTGCTTAAAAAATTCAAACCCAGATCTACTTTGCATAATTTTACATAGATAATAGTTCAGTATAAAAGAAAAAAAAACGCTCTTCTTCTCACATATAAATGATGACTACATGTTTGTATGCATAATCTGAAAACAGCATTTCCCCTGAAGGTATAGGAAACACACTGTTATTTTACTGCCCTTCTTTTGTTGAAGAGGAAGTGGTGTCATTGAATAGAATTGCCTCATCAGACACTCTACAAAAGTGCCAAGTTGTAGCAATCAATAGGGAAATAGCAGATGTGAAGGTTAGTTGGCATCAAAGAATATGGGTGGGAGGCTTTCCTATGGGAAAGAAAGTGCTTCATTACATTTTATCTGTACTAAGAATATTGGTTCTATCAAGCTTTCAGAAAATTAGAATATGATGACTTTCATGAATCCAGCTCTGAAAGAGTCACTTTAAAAACAGTTAAAAAGTTGCATAGCTATGCATCTGGGGACTTGTAAAAGTAATCAGGATTTTATTAGTTTTTAAACTGGAATGCTGCACTTTCTTCTCTCTCTGAAGAAAGCAGTTCCAGTGCAATGACTCTGGGACAAGAACTGGCTCCCTGGGTGATATTTGTAGATGTGTAAATGCTGCTTTTGGAGCATGTTCATAGGAAACGAACAACATGTTATCTTTCTCTAGAGCATAAATATTTAAAACCTTTTGTTGAGAAAGTCCCTTCTTTTGGGACTGGCTTGGAAATGTATGTTTTTTTCTTTTTCTGACTAGTATAAACAACTTTTCAATGCTGATCCACACAGGAACTGCTGCAGAATAACTGAGTTTCAATACATCAGTCAAGTTCATGCTCTTTAGAGAGATTGTCCTACGGGGAATGGCAGAACTGGAGAGTCAGTGAATCATAGATAGTATTTGTCAGCATAAGAGCTTACAGTTGCTGATAGCAGTTGAATGCTTTTCTGAGCAAGCTGTAAAAAGAAGCGTTAGTGAGGATAGAGTAGTTGGAGACAAATATTCACTGAGGGATGATTTTGTTGATTCACTTTGAAAACTTGTGAGATATTTTGTTTTCAAGAAGATGAATTAGAGATTTTGTGTGGTTGAGACTGAACTTACAGGGATTTTTTTCTTTTAAAAAAAAAGAGCTCAACTTTTTAATCATATATCTTTCTCTAAGAATATCTCTAGTTTGAGAGATAGATATATTATTTCTTATAAAATATTGAAGCAGTTTTCTTCCCTCACTGATCTCTAAATTAAAATACTACTTAATAAAAGTTATACTCCTAGTCTGCTCAATTAATACTTAGGGCAAATTGTATTTATTGGCAATGTGAAGGAGGAGTCAGCATTAATTATCTAAAAGCACCTTTCTCACTGAAAGTCAGCATGGGTTGGAAATGAATTATCCCTCATCCTTGGGCTCTGTTCACACTAATAAAAAAATAAATGCACTTGAGTATACACTGAATCAAAGGTTGCACTGACAGTTTAGGTATTTGGTGCAGAATGTCATCTGATTTGCTGAGTACTCTGCAGCGCTTCAACTTCTGTGCCTCTGAAGTTCACAAGGGGCACAACTGAGTACTTTGACATTAAGAGCTTAAATGAACATCACATGGTATCTGTTGTGATTGGTCTTTCATCTTAGAGGGCTGTGTCATGATGTTTACAAGCAAGTTGCTTCTACCTTCAGTGCTTACAGATACATTTAGCAACAAGAGAAAAAGATTTTTCCTTTGGCTTTAAAACGAAGCTGAGGCATTCCTGTCATCTGTTAGGCAAGACCAAATATTTTTTATTTCAATAAATATAGCCGAAAGCATCATAAAAAAGTTAAATAATCTCTTACCTTTTTTTTTACATTTCTGCTTCTTTCCTTCAACAACCTATCAAAGCAAGGAAAAGAGAGGTTGCATGTTAGATATAGCTCTAAAGTTTATTGCTAAGTCGTTTGCAAACTGGACTTTAATAGGATCTTATTTTTGGTAGTACATCCACATTAGTAATGGAGAAAATAACCTTATTTAATTACACCAAAAGTTAAATGTCAGCTTATTTAAGTTAAGGAAAAAAACTTTAAGCACTCAAAGCTGAAATCTTCAGCATTCTTAGTCTAATATGAGAGGTCATGGATAAATATTTTTTTTCTATTACTGTATTACCATGCTTCTCTACTTGCCCAGAGGCAAATGGCACACACTTTCAGCCAACCTCCTGTGTGCACTGGGATTCAGGGTCACGTTTACCTGTAAGTGAGCTGGTCTAAAATCTATTCCTTTAATCAAGATTGATTTAGAAGTGTAATGATTTGTAGTTCACTTACTGTAGCTACTTTAGAAAAAGAACTGAGTTTTCAGAGTGTGAAAACTCTGTAGTATGGAGTATATAGTATGGAGCATGTTCTCTACCTGTGTTTGCATGTCACACTAAAATTAGCATTTTGCAAACCATCATAAAAAATAGAAGACAAAATCCCTATAGACCAAGGTCATTGACGATATTTGATTGTCCTGCAGGTACGTGTCTTGTTTATTAAATATTGCAATTTAGCTAGACTATACAAACTATATTATTTTTCACTGTAGGTCTCCTGACAGTTTTTTGAAAACAGGGAGTATTTTAAATGATTACTAAAACAATAAAATCAAAAGAATTAAGTTAAACTTCTTTCCCCCAGGAACTATGTAGTGAGTCAATAAAAGTTTAGGAATAGAGCTGCTACAAAGCTCAGCAGCAGAAAACTTAATACATAGATGCTACCAGGTGCCATGAAGAAAAATTTTTATCAGCAGAATCTGATTCTGTAGCTAGTGCAGGATAACTTTTTATCATAATTCTATGAAATTCTTTTCATAATCCCATAGATTGTCAAAACAATAGTATCATAGGAAACTTTGTACAATTTACTAAGGACAGTAGACTTTTTTTTTTTTTAATTGCTGAACTTCGTATTCCTGTGCTAGTAAATACCAGCGTATTGTGCTGAAAGTCTCCAGGTGAATAGATGGGTATTGAATCAGATCATTAATTTGCATTTGTAGCCTTCTATGTACAATTTTACTTAAACTAATACACTCACCGATCCATTTTGCAAGGATGTTTTCTGCTAAATTAGTCAACAGAAAATAGATGAAAACTTGCTACAGGATGCTCATAGATTATTTATGAGGAAACACGCATGATGAACACAGCAGTGCTGTTACTGGTGCCATGAAATACATGACATTAATAAGTTTGAAGTATTATTAAATTAATTTTGGTTTAGTGAAGCAAGGAACTAAGAGAATCTGAGATTTGAAAGATCTTGAGAAAAATATAGAATCTTTTAAATGCTAATTTATATTTATGGTGAATACAATAAGTCTAGAATGTCTGCTGAGCTAATTTCCTTCCCCTAGCTTCTTTGTGGCCATTACTGAAACATACCACTTCTTTTGGATTGATAGCATTCAGCTCTGTTTTCTGGTTGTCTTTATGGTCTTGGCTGCTCCAGGTCATTGTTCTCTTGGGACACTCCAGAAAATGAATTCTTAAATTAAAACTAATGCTTGTGAGTAATTGTGTTTTAAATTCTAGCTATACAGAAAATTAATTTAGTTCTACTCTACTTTCAGAAAAAAAAAAATCATACACCAATACACTCTCTTGTGAAAATAGTGTTTTGTTCTCTCACGTGTTTACAAGAAAATTTTGACATGCTTATGCCTGTGCTAACTTCAGTGTCTTACCATTAACTAATTAACCAGCTAATTATTGTATTAGTGATAATGGCTCCTGTTGTGGGTTGGGTATTTTGGCCTTTGGGATTTTGTTTGTTTGGTTTCATTGATTTCTACTGTCTTGTTTTTTTGTTTGTCTCAAGTATCCTAGGATTATCTATATGAATATAGAATCCTGTATTAACATAGATCTACATTAAAGCCATAGTGCAATTCAAATAGTTAAAATCTGGGTGAATTAAACTATATACTGCAATTCATAAAAGGCACAAACCCCTGAAGGGAATCACTGCCATTCACATGATGAAAAAGTAAGAGGCAGTAGATGTGTTGAAGCATCACTGATTTAATTTTCATGTAGTGACAAGTAGTAGAATCCCATGTGTTGATGTGATGATCTGGTTACCATTTTCAGCAATAAACAAAGTTATTCAGCTTTCACATGTCCAAACATCTTCCTGTCATGGAAAGTTTTCCCCTGCACAGGCCATCTGGGGTCTTAACAGCTTGCTTGCCTCCAGCTCTTCTGGTACTTCCTCACTCCTCAGCTTTGTATTAATGCAGTGAAGTTTGTACTTTCTCAGTATACACAGAGTTGTTTTATTAAAGAGAAAGTTGTGTAGAAACAAATAGTTGCATTAAAAACAAAAAAAAAAAAGGCGAAAGAACCTAGAAAAAAACCAAAACACAAAACTCCTCATAACACCCAAACCAGGAAAAAAAGATATGAAATAAACTAAGATTAACACTTACCTGATGTGTGGCACACTGAACCTCTAACCATTTACTCAATATCTTAATTAAACCAAACTGTGACCAGAAGATTTGAAGTTTGGATCTTAATTTTGAAGTTTGTAAGACAAAATCTGTCTACAAAACAGTATTTTGGAGTGTTACACTTGCCAGAAATTTATAATAATCTGAATATGCAAATATTAATAAGAGTGCTGCTTTGGAAATACTCTCAGATAATTGTACATAGAGAAAATTATTGTTACTCTCTTAACATCCTTATTATTTAATATTTCCTCAAATTTTTCATGCGTGGATACAGCTGATGATACAAGCTTGTGAAAAGTAAGCCTATGGCTTTTAAATCATAGATGGCGGAACTACCACAACATGTCTTTAATGTTGATTCCACCCCAACAGCGGGACTCCTCTGTCACAGGACATTATTGTAAAGATGTAACATCTATGTTATATCTTTCCATCTGCCCAGCATTGATATTTATCACAGACAGCAGAGAAGTAAGTGCTTATTAGGTGGCCCGAGATCAGAACACTAAAAGCCCTTTTAAAGTTCAGAAAGGGAGAACACATCTCTGTGATTATTTGGTTTCAGGCCTGAGGTTTAGAAGTGGGTTTTTTCTATTCCAGAGAAAGTTTCTCTTTAAATCAGGTTCTCTGAACCTACATGCATTTTTTTTTCCTCATTTTATTTCTAATTCCTGTGATCTCTTTGTGCCATTTCTGCACAATAATGAGATTGCTAAATACAGCTAGACCTAACCCTCAGTCCTTTGTTATTAGTCTTATGGCTCTTTGTTTTAAGTTCTTTCATTATAGTTTAAAGCCATTAAAGCCATAATGAAAGCAATTGTTTGAATTAATTTTATGGCATATATTTTATGACATATTGATGCTTAGCTTGACATGTACTCTGTCTTTCCAACAACTCTCTCATAGCCTAATCTGATCTTTCCTTTGCTTCTAGAAAGCAGAATGGATAGTTGTTATGCTTCTTTAAATCCCAATTCCATAGGAGTTATCCAAGACAAATAAAATGTGTCTAGTGATATCCTACAGCAGGCTACTCTTTAGCTGTCTCTATGAATATCTTAACTTATAATAGGTAACTTTCCAGGGTCTAAAACAAGCACCATAATTTTCTCTCTAAATGTAATTTTATTTAATTTTCAGTATTATTTTCATTATTTTCATTCAAGCAACTTTTTTTTTTTTTTAAGTTTTAATAGTTTATAGTCTTCTACCCCTTTGGAGTATATGATTACCCATTTACTTTAAGATTATTTGTCCTCTTTCTTTTCATCTCTTTTAATTGACCAAAATGGTATCTTTAGTTTTGATGGTTAATAACTCATTCTATGAAATTGCTAAAAAAAATACTATGAAATATTAATCTCTGTTTTTAAATATACTGTCCCAACATTAACCATAACCAAACATGTTGTTCTTGTAATAAAAAAGTTGCTGAAGAAAGCAATTCTGAATTTATTAGTATCCTTATTTTAAGATAAACTGCAGTGTTGATATATTGATTGAAGAATATTAACATTGCATTAAATTTTTATAGTACTCCTCCCAAATCTACCTATGTAAAATTGCTCAAATGAAATTATGTATCCATCATGTCTTCTCCTCTGATGCCATCTGTTCCATAGACAACTTAGGTTTTAATTGCTGCTTTAGTCAAAGTACATTTAAATTCTCAGTTGCCACCTGTCCCTTCAGTCAGCAATTTCCTTAATTTCCTGAGAAAGTTTGCTTCCAATGTTATGCAGAAATAACTGTCTGGCTTATTAAGAACAGCTAAATGTCTACTTCTAAATCTCATTGGGGACCTAATCCTTCAGGGACTGGTCTGGAAATAAGATGACTGTGTCTTCTCTTATTCATAGAGTGACAACAGTGTTATTATAGCTCGGGTTTAGCTGGTGATTCATAGGGGAGAACTCGTTCAGTATATACCATCTAAGATATCATGGGTTTGTGCATTATATGAATAGAAGACCAAATAGGTTAACATTCTAAGATAAGAGAAGGGAAAGAAGGCACTTTGCCCACCTGAAAATTCAGGGTTTGCTTCACAGGAATGGTAACGTGTCTCATCCCAAATGACCCTCTCTAGTTTACTCAAGCAGAATGTAAGTTTTCTGTCTTTTTGTTGATGGAATACATTCAGGATAGAAAAAACACACCTGCATCACTTGTTTTCCCATCCTATTCATACTGTTTAAAATATATATTTTGTTTCTAGATAGTCTATTTTAATTAATAATCTGTTTCTGTTTAGTTAAGTTCAGTAGGTGTATGCCCACCTTGGTATGATTTCAAAGATACAAAGGTGCATAAAACTGAGATCATTCTATGTAGAACACTGAACATGAATATTTATTGTTGCTTTTTTTCTTAAAAAAAAAGAAAAAAGAAAGCAGAAAGAAAAACGGGAAGAAAAAGAAAAAGAATTAAAAATTGCCACTTTAGAGCGAGCTATGGATTTCAGACAAACTAGGATAGCTTTAATTTGTACTCTGCCTATTTGAATAAGGTATTTAACATAGTAATTACTTGCGTATTCATGTTCAATAATTGCTATAGCACATCTGCAAAGAATCTAATTTCCTTGCCTTAATATCTGCAAAATATACAGTATATTTTCTGATTATAATTTTTAATCTTCTATTTAGTACAAGTAAACATTAAAACAAAAAAACAAAAGTCCAACAAAAGGCAAATAAAAATGTATATATTAAAATACAAACCAGTAATTTTGCTTATTGCTGTGACTTATTGCATTTTGCATATTACTATGATGATACTGAAGTGCTCACATCGCTGTGTAGTACAAGTACCCAGTTAAACTAAATTTAGGAAGCCTCCCAGCTGGAGCTAATTATTGCCACCATCAATTGTATCCCTTAAATCAAAGTGAAGTGAGGGAAAATACCATGTTGTTAGAAACTAATCTGACCTCTGCCAGAGATTGTTTCTGGACTTTCACATTCTCAGAGAGTATTTTACCTGGTCAATCCAATCAATTAATAACCTAGAACAAGATCTAAAGGAAGCCTGTTCTGAAGTCTTAAATTTCTTACAATGTAGCTAAAATATTTTTGCTTAACTATTCTAATGAAGTAATCCTAGCCAAGCAGTTGTCATCTCTATGGTAAATGGCTTTTAAACACATTTTAACGCTAGAAACAAAACAATAATTTCTTAAGGTTTGTTTGGAAGTATTTTTTCTTTCTACAGTATAGCACATGTAGCACTTTCATTCTTGGTTGCATCTTTCTCGACTTGTCATTTATACTTCAGTGATGAAGAATTCCTTTTACACTCCAAAGCTTGATCTTGCACTTATATAAGTGACATCAAAAGACATCAACAGTCCTTATGTCTACACCTCACTTGTTACTTCTCTGTTGATGTTCCATTTGTTCAGATATCCAGGATGCTAAGAAATGGTGCTAATCAGTAGAGTGTGTTTTCTGAGCACTAGGTTGTTAGCTAACTCATCCTTATATTTGCAGTATTTCTCCCTACCAAACATTACCTTTCTTGTGAATATGACCCCAGAAAGATGAGCTTAATAATCCCTGTTAAGTGAAATTTAATTATAAAATGAAAATACCAATAAAAATTTTAACAATGGCTTATTATAAAATCTGTTAAAAGAATCATTAGAATTACAGGCAATAGTACTACTTCCTATTCACTGTTACAAAGTAAATTGCTATCAAGTAATTTCTGTTCTTTCATGGATCTTAAATTTCTGTTTTTAAAGCTGTTTCCTGTAACATGGTACAGTCTGTCCATAAAGACTTTTGACTATGAGGTCATTCATGAAAGAAGACAAACTGTCAGATAAAGTGATATACATACAAAAGATGAAGATAGATGATATAATTAAAATCTAATTATGAGGAGAGTACTTTAAGGGAAAAGAGCTTCTCTTTCCCCAGATCTTGGTGTAGAGAAACATACAATGTGCAGTCTCTTTCTTTCTCCCTGCCTGAACTATCATCATGACATATGGGAGATTACATGCCTTTTCAGATAGATACACAGATGCCTGTACATTCTTTGGGATGTCTCCAAATTCTGTACCCAGCAGACACAATAACCTTGTTTGGATTGCTTTCTTTGTGCACAATAAACTAATCAAGTGAGAGAGCCTTTTGCCTCTCTGTGGAAAGCACACACATTAGCAAGTATTTGCAGTGGTCACAGGTAAACTCTAGAGTGGAACAGATTTTTAATCTGTATGTGACTGACAACATAGCCAAGTTACAAGTATGAACATGATCAGTTAGGAAAAAAAAATCATTCTACTGTAAAAACAAAACAAAAAAGGCTCATTTAAAATAAAAAAAAAAAAAAAAAAAAAAGAGTACACTTTTTCCCTCAGCCTCATTTCTACCTGTAGTATTTTAAGCCTTTGAGGCCTTGGAACTCACCTGCTATCCTTGTGATTTTGAGGAAACCACAGTTTTCAGTACCTATGATGTGGCAATAGATCAATTGCACTGCTTTGTAAGGGGGAAAATATGCAAAAGATAGGTATGTGGAAGCATTCTTTTCTTAAATGCTTTATAAAAATGAACTGCTTCCAATGAACATGTGTGGCACTGGTTTTAATTTATGTGTGGGTTGTTCTTTGGTTGTTATTTATGACACAGATGAATTCTGTAGGCCCACAACAAAGTAACACCAAGGAACAGTATCTTTCTGTCCCTATGGTTGTTCCTATGCCAAATACAATCTAAATTATGACAGCTGTTTCATTATGGCTACTAACAGCACTTTGTTAGCAGGAAATTTCTGGACCACTCCAGTACTCCAGCCATGCCGAGTAACCATATGGAAGTTAAGAATTTGGCTTGTGGTTGCTATTGCAATCATGATATGCCCATTATGAATTCGTTCTCCAACACTGTAGATATATATCAATGATTTCATGGGGGTTTGACACGTTATTAAGGGCTTTTTTTCTGTCTATGATGAGCTCCTCATTACTTAGGAGAATATGTACTGAAGTTAGTTTAGGTTTATTTCTAGCACCATGATGTCTAGGAGAGTTTAATTATATTGACTCTTTAGGAGAGTTTAATTATATTGACTCTTTAGTCTTGGTTTCCAAAACAAATAAACCTTGTAACTTTGTCTGTCTGCTGAGCTGAAATAATATAAACTTAGGAATATGTTCTATGCTTCTGTAGTTATGACATAAGAACAAGAAAAATTACCTCTATATGGACATCTCTATTTTAAGTAAATCACAGCTAGTGGCTAAAATATAAGAATATAAGCATAGCTACCATTGAATTTCTTAGCTCAGTATGTTGTTTATGGCAGCAGTCAGTCTAGGATGAAATACACGAACGTGACATATACATAGTGATACGTGTTTGAATTGGCAGTGATTTATAGCTCATACTCTTCTCGAGATAAAAGTAGCACCACTTATGTTTAGTAACTACATTGCCAAAAAAAGAGGCAGATTGGAAGATTCCTGCTTTACAGTAACATTACTTGTCTTCAAAACTGTCTTGCAAATCACCTGAGTCCACTTTTTGGTTTGTAGAAGAAATGTTTAGCAGTGTAGTCACAGTTTTTCCAGATGTTTCAGGGATAATGGAAACAGGTCTATGAAACACTTACTAGACTTGCAAGTCTGTATTTTCAGACACGAAAAGCTCAGGAAAATTTGATAGTGGAGTAAAAGGTGGTAGGCTAACTGACAAAGAAGGTAAGGTCTGGAAGAATTATGAAAGGTCAGACAGATTGTGCTTCCAGTGAAGACTTGGCCAAGAGAATAGGTTCATTCCTGACATGAAAGGGAGCTGGATGGTTTGTCAGATAAGGTCAAGCTTTGTACATTGCTCACCTGCTGCCTTGATTCTGGAAATGGTGCACAGAATCTTTTTTGGTCATCATTCTGCAGCCAGCCCTGTCTGTGGCTCTGTAAAAGGTTCCAGGAAAACAGTCACATCTCATCACTGCTGTTAGCTTGCTCCAGCTGTTCACATACCCAGTCAAATATATGCTATCAAGCTAATTTCATAATGTTAGAGGTTAGACCTGCATTTTCCCCCATATCTTACTTGGAGAGTTTTGATTCTAACAGGAGTTTGCCCATCTGCCCTGTTAGTAATGTATTAATTTAAAAATCATGTTGAGTAAAAGACCAATGTGCATTGCAGGAAAAGTACCTATAATATGTGAAACTTCAAAGTGAAAGCCATTGTCAAATGCTGTATATTTTACTACATCTTTATCTTTTAACCTGTAATCATAACCTACTGACAATTAGACTTTTGAATATGTAAACAGTTTTTTATATACTTAATTAAGGATTCTGTTATGAAGTTATTTGTAGATTTCACTGTGAAAAAAATATAACTGTATAGAGAAATATTTTTCATAAAGCCCTTTAAATTTTATACATATGTAGCTGATCGCGTGCTGGTCTTTAGATTTATCTTATGGTAAAAGGTTTAGGTTCCCCTGGCTTCAGTGCACACTTCCCTCCATCTGAGCAGTGAACCTGGAGCAGTGAACGGTAGTCATACTGTAGGTACCAGTCATTGTTACCTGCTTCCCAGTGTAGCTCTTTGCTAATGCAATGTTAGCATTGTTGCTAAGGTTTTATTCTGAAAGACCCATGACTGTGAATTAGCATTAACCCTAACTGCTCCTCTATCAGCATTCAGTTATTTTGGTTTTGCTACCTGCTGGGCTCTGCTAATGATGTGAAAACTCTATTGGCCATTACAGCAGTTTACCCTGTTTTGTCTCCTGTTAGTTAGACCTATCATACTTTCAGACCCAAGTTCAAGGCTGGAGACCAAAACTCCTAAGTTCAACCTCTGTTTATAAAGTGATTTTATTACAAATCAGGCCACTTAGTACCTCTTTTTTCCTTCAGTTTCTGTATTGAAATAAAGGAGGTTATATTTACATACTTCAGTGGGTGATGTTAAAAATTTGATCAGCACATCGAAAATGTCAGGTTTAATTCTGCATCTTTTTCTTTCTCTGAGAGCCCTTCTCATCCAAGACTATGAGAGGGTTGTTTTTTGTATTGTCTTCTCTGTCCTCCCCTCCCCACATTTCTTTCTACACAAAAGGTCAATATCTTTTTTTCTAAATTATCTCTGAAGGCTATCCTGCAAGGAAGCAAGGTCCAATGCTAAAGAAAGAGAAGCTAAAACCTTGCTTTTCTTCCTATATGCGCAGAAGAAAAGGCTGAAGGATGCAAGGAAGTTTTCACTGGAGAATTCTAAGTCAGGGAATTTCCCCAGTCCTCACAGCCATTATGAAATAAAAATATGGATCTGATATTTAGGTTGAGAGGCTAGTACTGTGTGCACTGTCATACATAAAAGGTGAAGTAGTACTTTTTAGATATCTCAAGAAAAATTAATGTAATTTCCTCCCCCTAACAACTCTGTGAACTGGGGAGGGTTTACAGATTTTCCTTCATATTATGATGGGTCACTTAATTTACTCATTTACCAGCAGATCAGTTAAATTTAAACCCCAAATGATAAGGTAAAATAATAGCAGCATTTTTAAAAACCAGGACCATAGCCAGGCTACAGTGTTTCACACTTAATTTGCGCGACTGAAGGGAACAGTTCGCAATACCCTCATTTTCTGCATCACTTTAATAGAAATCACATGAGACCAAATTACAGGAAAAAGGAGAAAAAACCCACATGGATGTATATGGAAATATATTATTTCAGAGTACTGTAAAATTAGATTAGGCAGTGAAAATGGAATCCTCCCACAGTAGAAACTCAACAAATCCTAGAAATCATATAATAAAGAGATCACAATGATGACGTTGAAGCTTGTCTTCTCACTTATATCTCCACAAAATTTCTTTATTCCTCAGTACAGTGTAAGGTCTTTCACATTAAAATCCATTACCTCCTCAGAATAGGCTAACTCTGAGGATTACTATGGAAATTAAAAATAGTGCAAGATTACATGACTGGAAAAATTAAGTAATATGATAGATTGTCATCAGAAATTATTCTAATTCTAGCAGAGATGAAAAAGTTGGTTTAAGATGGGTCATGAAAGCATTTATTGCTGCTGATTTACTGGAATTTACCTGACTCCTACATCAATAGTGTATGCCATTTGTATCCAGCCAATATTTTCCTCCCATTTTCACTGGGAAAAAAAAACACCAGACCTAACATAAAAATATTTTATGCTTTTTTGGGACTTATTAAATTTAAGTAGTAAGTTCAGCATGCATAAGATTGTGAAAACCCTATCAGTCTTAAATACTTCTATAAAATAATACAGATATTTGTAGAGAATGGAGTCTTCGGTAAGAATCTTCTAATTTTTGTATTTTCAACCATATATTTTTTTAATGCAATTTATTTACAAAAGTGCAGCTTGAGAGGTTGTACAGACCCACTAGACTGTCACTCATCAACTGTCAGGTAAGTATCCTCATAGTGTCATTTAATTCTGATTGGCAGCTGTTAGGGTGTTCACCCCATCTCATTTCTTCCCTTGGAAAATTGCTCACTTTCATCTTATTATCTCTCTACGCTCTCTGTATCTCATACTACTAAAGCAGTCTGGCAGTGTCTGACAGAAGGAAGCTGGAAAATGGGTAGCCTGCAGAGCCTGTCTTCACTCTCAATCTTTCTTGCTCTCTTGCTGCTCCTGCCACTAGAGCTGCTATTCACAGTGTGAGATGAAGTTTTGATCACAAAGACTTCTGTCAGAAGTGTTTGACCTATCATTAGTTAATTGATATCTGATTAGATAAAGTTTCTCTCTCCCTAAATGAATTGTAAACAATTGCTTTTTCAATACATGAGCTTTGTTTGTTTTGCCATTGTTTTAGGGTTCATTTATTTTGATTAGGTACCTTATCTGTGCTTGGACCTGCATTGCAGACAAATTACAATAGCCTTTACAGGCTTTTTGAGAGCTGCTCGTATATAGCACTGTAAGTGTATTTCTTATACTTCTCTACCTCTCTCTCCCTTCCTGCCCTCCCTCTTTCCCCAAACTCCCTTCTCCTCTCTCAAGTCAGCTTCTAATAAACACTGTGTCAGAAGTAATAGGAGGATTATTGTCTGACAAGTATAGAGAAGTAAACAGGAAAATCCTCAGGATGCCCTGCACAATGGTCATGATTTCACTGTGCAGGAGCTGATGCAACAGTCAGGACTACGTGAATCTCATAGAAGTCTTCAGAGAAGAGCTAGTATAAAAATGAAACAGAGATCAAGCTTGTTTATTTTGTTTTTAAGACTGTTTATTTCAGAATGAAAATCATGGATGATTAAGTCCTCAGATGGTTGAAATTCTCTTATATGTGTTTTCTGTAAAAGACTAAAGGGAGTTATTTTTTGGGTTGTAAGTGTATCATGTTTCACAGGTTGTACAATGATAGAAATAATATCATATCAAAGATTCATCAACCTGTGTTCCAAGATTCAGGCCATGAAGTGACAAAACTTCCAGTGACAGGAACTCTTGCTTGAATAAGCCTTTACAGTTCATTTCTATTCATTGCATTAAGTTCATGGTAAAAGCAGTGAAAGCTGATTAAGCTGGTATATTTTATCTTTATTCCTGTTTAAATCTTAGAGACAGAGTAAGAGGAGAGAAAAGAGAGAGTCAATAATAATAAAAAAATGCAAACATTAGGTTCATGATTTATTTCCCTCTGCAGATGATTATAATTAATCTTCTGTGGGGAATCAGGTTTTTCTTGATATGTTACTTTTTGCTAATGGGGAAAGGTATAGTATCAACAAAATCATGTAACTAAGCTCTCTGAGCTCACGTAAGAGTACACAAAAATATGATAAAAATATGTTGTTAATTACAAAAATCAAGCATTTTGAAAATTATGTTCTTACTAAAGAATATTAGAGCAAGATTGCTAAGACTTTTCAGTTGTAGACTTTCCATACATGCTTCCAAACAGCTCTGTCCCCTTTAAATATTAAGACAGCTAGTTATTATGACAAAACAGTGTATGTTTGTTTTCTGTGTTAGATTCTGTGTCACAGAATAGAATTGATTCAGCCTAAAGTCTGTTTGTTCTTCTCACTACATTTTAATGACTGCTGATCTACTGACTGGATTTAACATAACACAAGAGCTTTCTTCACACAGACCTGTTACCTTGATTTCAGTAGGCAGAAAGTCATAATGACATACATTCATACATGAGCTAAATATTATATGTGTCTAAAACTCTCTTATAAACATACTAGGAATAGCTATGCATATTAGTGCAATATATACCTATGAAAATACCTAAATATTGGAATGTTTCTGCATGTATTATATACTCAGGCAGCAAAAACCTTGTTCTCCTGCACTTTCTGCAAACTGTTACCTCCATGCTCAAGTCATGTTAAGGCAACAGAAGTGTAGCCTAATGTGCTTTAAAATTTTTGAACATAAATAATAGATGTATAAGAAGTTCTCATGGAAGTGTATTGTTGAATAATCAAGAAGTTGATTATTTGCTTTTGCCTTTTGATTTTCTTTTATACCTTGTCTTTACTCCTACAACAGAGTTCCAGTCATCCACTTTTACTTTTGAACAGAATTTTAAGCCCTTAAAGTTTAAAATTCATCTAAACAATCAGAGTAAAACAAAAAATCTCTTACCCCAAGCAAACAGAAGAGACATAAAAATTATGTAATAAAGTTTTGTTAAAGATTAGTCTTTAGCAGAAATCTGAAATACTCATAGGTGTCTTTGGCATTAAATAGATAAATTTCAGCTTTTTGAGCTGAGAAAAGTCTTCTGGCGTATTTTAGGGGGTTTTATGGTATTCTTAAATATGGAATCTTTTTTTTCTTTCTTTTCTCCATAGATTCATGCCCATAATATTATCTAATACTTTTTTACTGGCCTTCAGCACTGCATTACCTCATAACCTAGCAGGAGTTCAGGCAGACAGATTCCAGCAGTTTGAAGTACTTTGAAGCAACAGTCAGTCTTAAGCCATGTCTCCTTAAGGGGATGAACTTGGTTTTATGGAGCAAAGTTTATCCTATTGTTTGGAACAAATATCCCGGAATGCTGAAACAGATATCATTTGCCTAAGCTGGCTAAACTACCTTATGGGCTGCATAGAGAATCAGAGAATCAATCTTACTTTTTTAAATATTAGATCTAGGCAAAACCACAGGTTTTACTTGCTTTTCTTCCACAACCTACATTTTTCTAGTAATTTATGGACCTGAGCTGATGTGTCCTTGTTTGCAACAGCCATTTGGTGTAAAATCAGAAGAGAATGAGATTCAGATTTCAGATCTGATTTCTTTACCTTTTCCTTTCCTTCTATTCTTTACTCTCTATTCTACTAAATGTATCAGAAAAAATAAATAGAACTGTCACTCTTGAAAATTCAGATCTTCAAAGTATACAAACAAGAATATTTCAAGTTGCTTTCAGTTTCATAAACATGCATGAATACAGTATGCTCATGTTGATAACACACATGAACAAAATCCTCCATAATAATTTGAGTCTTTTGAGTCATCTGTCATTTCATGAAGTTTGTTAAATTCATTTTGGCTCAAAGTTGGTTGTATTTACATGACAATTTAACCGGTTTCTCTTCTTTTTGCTACCTTTTGCAAAAATCCTTTTACTGTAACATCAAAAGTACTTGGGCTGAAGTTGATACTGGTCTAAAACCAGCAAGTTTTTCTTTCAGGAAAATTACAAAGGAAAGACTACTGTGATCTTTAGAAAGGTGTATTTTTTAATAAAGGATCAAAAACAATATTATTCATAATTTAGGGACTATTTATTTGATGAATTCATAGCTCAGATGAAATATAGTTTTAGGTTAACATCCTATATCAGCTGTACTATTTATTTGATCTCTTGCACTTCCAGCAACATTAGATAACCTAAGCAGAGTGTGTGTACCTGTATGTGTATATATAGCTATATGAATTGGATGTGGACACATCCAATTTGCTTATAAAACCTTAAAATTTTGTTTCAAGCACTCATCTGATAGGCAGTTTCATCTTCTTAGTCAATGCTTTTCAGGCCATGGAGAACATACAACTTTCAAACTGACATGTCCTGATAAAGTAGAAACCTTCGAGTACAGGATCTCTGCATAGCCACATTTTTTAGTATTGTTTTATCCAATTCTGAAATCCGTTTTTTGTTGCATTAGGGCCATGTGCCAAGACCTAGTGTCACCATATGTGACAGCTAAGCCAAGAATGGGTATAGTAGTAATACTGACAGTACATAAATAATTGGAAAGCATATGCAGATTGACTGTTGTATCAGAGACTGTGTACAAATTAAAGTGTATTCTTAAAAGCTAATATTTTAGAAGTCTTAATTAGATATACATAATTGCATAAACCTAGTTCATCTTCTACATGTCAGAGACTGAGACACAGAAACTGTTCTCTTGCACTTTGTAAGGTTCCTGCCTCTTTCAGACTGGTACAATTATCTTTTGTAGTATCTTATAAAATAAACTCATCTTCTTCATCCATATATGGGGACCTTACTGATGTATATAATCCAAATTAACAGACAAATACTACATTTGATTATATGTTATGTGCCACATAACCTCTTATAGGAGTTTTATAGAATAATAGAATGGCCTGGGTTGAAAGGGACCTTAAAAGACCATCTAGTTTCAACCCTCTTTTCATTAGCAGTGATGCCTTAAGTGTTTCATGAATTTGTGGATTTTTATACTTCTATGTAGTTTCTTACAGTTCGAGTAACTAACAACCTCTAACCCTGTGCTAGCTGTCTTAAGGGTCAGATAATAGCTGGAACACCATGCCTGGGAAACATGTACCAGAGCTAAGACAATTAGATACCATGTTAGTCAAAACAAGAAAGCAAAGGCCAGAAACCTTGGAAAAGCTCCAATAAGGGAAAAGTGGCATGAAGATGATGATAAAGGATGAAGTAAGGGTCTTAAGATCTCCAACTCAATTCTAGGAGAGGCATGCCATGGGGTGGTCCCAATGGAAGTTCTGGATATGGACATTTCTTAGATTGGGTGCAACCTTTAGATATGATAATTGAGTAGTGTTATAAAGTTAGTATGCTGCCACATAGATAGAGAGCTTTCCCAGCTTCTACACCTTGTTGACATTTCTCTCTCTCAAACATACACACACGCACACACGCACACACACACTCCGCTACCCAGCCTGGTGTGGTGTCCTGTGTTCCCCTCCCTGAAGCGGGGAGGGGAGCTCAGAAGAGCTCTGCTTGCAAAGGGGTTTTTTTCCTCCCTTACTCTCCTAAAGTGGGGGAAAAAGATGTTTCCCCTCCCTTGTTCTCATGGGCCAGACCTCAAGAACCTCAAGTCCTGCTTGAAGGAAGACGAGATCAGTAATGGGAACTGGGTACCAGCATGAGCTGCTGGGGGCAGCTGAGCTGCAGGGAAGCAGCTGCAAAAGAGAGTTTCTCCCTTCTTTATACTGGGTTGGGAGGTGAGCTGACTTGGGCCCAGATGTTGCAGGAGTCAGTTTCCCAGCCTGTGGGTGAAAGAGTCTTTCACCTGGAAGGGGCAGGTTGTTGTCCCTTGTTTGCTTTGGTAGGGCATGGCAGAGTGGCTCAGGGGTTGGCTGGGGATGTGTGAGGCCAGAATGAAAGGGACGCCTTTTGGATTAATTTACTCTGCATGTTTTGAAGCGGTGGTGCTTGGAAAAGAGCTAACATGGTATTCCTGAGGCTGTGAGTTCAACCTAGCACCGGTCTTTTCTATCTGTTACTTGCCAACACGTGTTGTACTCTTTTATACTCCTTTTATATTTTTTGTACTCTTTTATACTCTTTTATATTCTGTACCCCAAGGCCCTATAAGTAAAAAGACCTCTTCTCTACTTTACCCACATAAAGTTGTCTTGGAAAGTTTTTTTTTCCTTTCCCTTACAGCATCATTAGGGACACCTTCCATTAGAAGGTGGTGAAGTTTTGGTGCTCAAAACTTCATCCAGTCTGGCCTTGAACACTTCCAATAATAGGGCATTCACAATACCTCTGAACAACCTGTTGCAGAATCTCACCACTCTTACAAGAAAGAATTTATTTGTAGTATCTAATCCAAATCTACCCTCTTTCAGTTTAAAGCCATTACCCCTTATCACTACTTGCTATTGTAAAAAGTCCCTTTCCAGCTTTCTTCTTGACCCCCTTCAGGTATTGAAGAGGGTCTATAAGGTCTCTCCAGAGCTTTCTCTTCTCCGGGTTGAACAAACTTAACTCTCACAACCTGCCTTCAGTGCTACAGCCTTCTGATCATCTTAATGACCCTCCTTTTCACCAACTCCAACAGGTCCACATCTTTCTTATGTTGGGGACCCCAGAATATAATGTATTATTTCAAGTGTAGCCTCACAGGAGTGGAGTAGAGGGGAATCAACTCCCTCATCCTGCTGGCCATGCTGCTTTTGATGCAGCCAAGGATGTGGAGGACCTTCTGAACTGCAAGCTTGGTCATATTGAACTTCTCTTCCACTGATACCTCCAAGTCTTTCTCCCCAGGGCAGCTCTCAATTCATTCTCTGCCCCACCTGTATTTGTGCCTAGGATTGTCCTGACCTAGGTGTTGGACCTTGCACTTGGCCTGGTTGAACTTCATGAGGCTCTCACAGGCCAGGTCTCATGCCTGTCGAGGTCCCTCTGGGTGGCAGCCTTTTCCTCCACTGTGTTGACCATGCAGCTTGGTGTTGGCAAACTTGCTGACAGTGCACTCAATTATGCTGTCCATGTCACCAAGAAAGATATTAAACAATGCTGGTCATATGACAACCCCTGAGCAATATCAATTGTCACTCAACTCCTCCTGGACATCAAGCCATTGATACAACTCTGAGTTTGACCATATATTCAATTACTTATCCACCAAGTGGTCCATTCATCAAATCCATGTGTCTCCAATTTAGAGTCAAGGATGTTGTGAAGGATATGATACTGTCAAATGTTTTTCAGAAGTTCAGGTAGATGATGTTGATTGCTCTTCCCTCATCCACCAACTCTAACCCTGCTGTAGAAGGAGACCAAATTTGTCACACATGATTTAGTGAAGCCATTTTGGCTATTACCAATAACCTCCCAATTTTCCATGTGCCTTAGGATAGTTTCCAGGAGGATCTTCTCTTTGATCTTGCCATCCACAGGGGTGAAACTGCCTGGCCTGTAGCTCTCAGCTGGATAGTGGCTTGGTAACTTCCTCCGCCAGTTTACTCAGGACCTGTGAATTACTCTCATCAAGACCCATGGACTTATGCACGTTTAGGTTCCTTAAGTGCTCTTGATCTCCTACAGAGGGCAGTTCTTTATCCTCCCAGTCCTTGCCTTTGTCTTCTGTGATTTGAGCATTATGGATGGAGAACTTGTCAGTGAAGACCAAGAGAAAAAAGTTGAGTACGTCAGCCTTTTCCATGTCCTGGGTAACCAGGCCTTCTGTTTCCTTCTGGAGAGGACCTGCATTTTCTGTAGTCTTTCTTTTATGCCTGACATAAAAGCTTACAGAAAACATACAGAAGCTTTCCTTGTTGATCTTAACCAGATTTAATTCTATCGGGGCTTTAACTTTCCTAATGTGATCCCTCTCTGCTGAGACAATTTCTCTGTATTCCTCCAAGGCTATCTGTCCTTGCTATCTTGTCCTCTATTGAATTCTTTTTTGTGTTTGAGAGTGATGGAACAGTGGAACTGGGTTTCTCAGAAAAGCTGTGGATGTTCCATCATTGAAGGTATTCAAGGTCAAATTTGATGGGGCTTTGAGCAACCTGATCTCATGAAAGAGGTCCATGTCCAAGGCAGGAAGGTTGGACTAGATGTTCTTAGAAGGCCCCTTCTAACCTAAACCATTTTATGAATCTATGAGAGCTTTTTTTATGAAACAATGTTTTCGCCAGTTTGCACTATGGAGTCATGAATTTTAGACTAATCATATGGTTTAGTGGTAGACCTGGAAGTATTATGTTAATTGGTGGACTCTATATATCTTACAGATCTTTTTCAACCTAAATGATTCTATAGTTTTCTGATTCTATGACAGGATTTGCTAATACTAGTTTGCTAATACCAGTGACTTTCTGTATTGACTAAGTCTTTTAATGAATTACTGAAACATTTAGTAGAAAATGGAAATACAGTGAATGCCATTAGTCAAGGAGGCTAAGCATAATCCAGAAAGACTAGCAGAAATTTTGCCTCTGTGATTTTATATCATAGAATCCATACTATTTATGTTTGAGTTTTCAAAAGAAAATATATCCTTAATTTCTCACTGATATTTGTTTTTTACTATTGTTTGCGCTCCATTCCAAACTCACCAGCTCAGTCTGGAGTTCTGTGAAGGATCTCTGACCTAGGTGTAAATTTTTGATATTCTGTAGTTGGAAAATAAAATTGTCCTCCGTATACAAGCCATCACAGATATAGAATACCTATAGAAACTTCCTTTTTGAGTATCTATACAAACTTTATACAATGGGTGCGATATATACACAATATTTGAAATACATAACACATATTGCCTTTCTTTTGGATGGTAATTTTAAAGAGACAAAATTTCCTGCAAATATCTGAAAATTTAATTTTCTTTTAGAAAATGAAGATCCTGATACCTCAAAAAACAAGTATAAATGAATGTATTTAGACACAAGTATTAAAAGGACAATAGGTTTTAGTATCAGTTTCTGAGGGATTATTAGAATCTAAAGAACTAAATAAAAATAAAGTATAGCTTGCATGATATTTAGGCAATATGTTTAAAAAATAAGATGGTTTCAGTGAACTGGTGTATTTTATATCCATTAATGAGTGTGCTTTGCTAGCTCTCTTATTATCTTTCCAAGCACTGCATATATGTATTAATGGAAGATAAAAATAAAGTAGACTGGCTTATAACCTGTAAATTGGTCTAGGACAGCCGTGTAGACAATAAGAAACAGCTTAATCATTGTCTTCAAGGAGTTCAAAAGGTTGATCCCAAAGACAAGTACATTTATGCACGAGCATAAATGAGTTCCTTCTCCATCATCTGATGCTTCAAGTAAATGGGCTACCATGCAATCAAGAAGAAAAGGAACTGCACTGCAGCTCTGGTATTTGGTATTGCTTAGATAAAGCCTGTTTAAAGGGAGAGAAAATAAGATTGCCTTAAGCCAATTGTCAGCTTCTAGTCTGAAGTAAATTCATACATATCAAAAAAAGACTCAAAGGATATAAAAAACCTGAGAATGGAAAAATAAGCTGGTCAAAGCAAATGCTTAACATACCTCTTCTTTAGGCATTAATCATACTATATGTGAGTGAGGGTCAAAACAGTTGAGGTGAACAAGGAGTATTTTTGCACAGGCAAATGAAAAAAATCCTAGCTAACTTAGTGATTTAAAACAGATTGAAATTTTTAAAGTGAGGCTTAAGGGCCACAAAATCAGGTTCAGATTGATAAGGCACAGTGGACAACAACAAGATTCAAGGGAATGGCCTGAAGTTTTGTCAGGGGAGGTTTATGTTAGATGTTTTGAAAAGGTTCTGCACCCAGAGGGTGGTTGGGTACTGAAACAGGCTCACCAGGGAAGTGGTCACAGCACCAAGGCTCTCTGAATTCAAGAAGTGTTTGGACAACACTCTCAGCCACATGGTGTGGTTCTTGGAGACGTCCTGTGCAAAACCAGGACTTCAACTTTGATGATCCTTGCGATCCTATCCTGTCCAATGCAGGATATTCTATGAATTTATGATTCTGTGTCTCTTCAAGAGTAGCAGAAATCCACTTTGTCTACAAAACATTATGATAAGTAGTATAAAGAGACTCTTAAAGACTATTTAAATTCCTTTATTAGACCTTAGAAATGAGATCAACATTTCTCATGAGGAGAAGATCAGCACCAGGACAACGCCAGGACAATTTTGATTTCTATATCATTGATGAAAGCTGTCTATCTAGTTTAGTATGGAACAGATTAAGTGGAAAGTGAGTAGGCTCAAAGGGATGTTATGAATAACGTGAAGTCCAGCTGGAGATCAGTTACAAACATTATGTCCTCAGGGTAGATATCAGGTCTCATGTAGATTCATTCGTGACCTGGATGGTAAGACAGAGCAACACTCGGCAAGTTCACTGATGATACAAAACTGGGAGGAATAGTTGATAGGCTGAATGTCCTGCCATTCAGAGGAACTTCAACAGGCTGGTGAAGTGGGTGGGTAGGAATGTCATGCAGGTCAACAAAAGAAAATGCTAAAACACCAGTACCTTAAAGTATTGAAGCATCCATCATTTAAACAGAGCTTGAGAGAGCTGTATTTGTTTATCTGCATTTGTTTGTATTTGTTTTATGTGGGGAACACAGACTGATGTTTATAAATATGTGACTGTAAAAAAAAGATGGAACCATACTCTTCTTGATAGCATTCTATGAAAGAAGACAAAACAGTGGGCAAAAATTGAAGTATGAGAATTTACATTTAAACATTTACTGTGAAGGTCAAGCACTGGAACATACTGCCCAGAAAGACTGTGGAATCTCTATGCTGGGAAATATTTGAACCCTAGACAGCGTCCTAGGCAACCTGCTCTACTAGACTTTCCTTGGAGCAGAATTTTGGGCTATATGATCTCCAAAAGTTCCTTTCAGCTTCAACAGTCTGTGATTCTGTGATTGCTGTGGTAATCTGGGACACTGGTACTTGGACCTTCCTCACATAAAAAGAATGAGCCTCCATAGTTTTATTTTCCTTTCATGTTCTATATTCATTTGAACTAATGCATCTTAAATAGGCTTTGCTTGGAGCAAATCTACAAAAGAGAATTAAGGAAGGGGACGGTGATTACTTTATTAAAACACAATATGCTGAGTCTCCCTCCCATTACCAGCTTCAGTGTCAGCAGTATTCCTCATGCAACAGAAGATGAACAATCACAAATTTTTAGCTCAGGCTAGACACTTTTTGAAAGGCTATGGTTTTGTGCTGATTTTTGTTGGTGTAGTGCTAATTTTCTTCGCAGAAGCTGGTATGGTGCTGTGTTTTGGCTTTGTGCTGAAAACAGTGTTGATAACATAGGAACATTTTCATTACTGCTGAGCAGTGCTTATGCAAAGTCAAGGCCTTTTCTGCTTCTCACCCCACCCCAGCAGTGAGGGGGCTGGGGGTGCAGAAAGGGTGGGGAGTGGACACAACTGGGACAGGTGATCCTAGATGACTAAAGGCATATTCTGCACTCTATGTCATCATGCTTAGCCTATAAAGCTGGGGAAAGCAGAAGGAAGCGGGGGTGGGGAGGGGGGGGGGGACAGGATGTTAGAAGTGATGGCATTTGTCTTCCCAAATAATGGGTATGCATGACAGAGCCCAGCTTTCCTGGAAATGGCTGAACACCTGCTTGCCCATGGGAAGTGATGAATGAATTCCTTGTTGTGCTCTGCTTGTGCACACAGCTTTTGCTTTACCTGTTAAACTGTCTTTTCCTCAGCTCATTAATTTTTTCACTTACAAGTCCCACTAGTATAATAGTTACTAGCAAACAAAACCAGAAGAATCATGTTGTGTGATTTTGCAGCCCTAGAACAAGTAGAGCAAATAAGCAAGTTACTGGGATTTTCTTTATTCTTACATTTAACTCAAAAGGAGAAAAGCAAATGGAGAGTAATTAGAATGCAAAGAAAATGTTGTAATTATGGGACTGTAATTTGTATGTGTTTATTGTTTGTTTGGTGTTTCTTCAGACTTAATAATTTCCTAGTTATGTATTTGGATTTAAAGTAAAAAAAAAAAAACACAAACACCAGCTATCAGGGATACCATAATATCTGATTATTGTCCATTCTCATTGGATAAAGTTAGCTATAGAATATAATTGCTAGGAAAAAATCATAGAATTATGGCGAATACTGCCATGATCTAAATGGGTAAAGTGGGTTAATTAAGAGATACTGTGACATCTGTTATATGAACATGAATATACTTTTCCCAGAGATCTTCAATAAATCGTCATCTTCCCGAGAGGTTCAGTGCAACTTCATCAGATAAACAAGAAAACAAGAAAAACCAGAATCAAATAATAAGAATAAATTATAAGAATACATATTCAAATTAATAAGTTTATAATACTTGTCTCTATTTGAGAAATTACATTGAATGTATAGCGTTGAAGCACACTGCTGACATTAACTATTGCTAAGACAAAACCATAAAAGTTGATTCAGTTCTCATGGCTTAAGTTAAATATTTTGTAGAGCTACACACCTTAAAGCAGGTTATTTTTATTTCTTAATTTTATTGTTGACAGAAAATGTCCATTACTTATCTGCAGCTGTTTATTTTAAAATGAGCTAGAGTTGTATCAGTCCAACTGCTGATACAGATCCTCATTAGAAAAAACTATTATGTTAATTAGAACATTTTAAGCAACTGCAGTAGATGACTGATACTCAAAATAAGCATGAAACCATTTCCTTAGTTGCCAAAAAAAATTAATCCACTTTGCTATGTTTGAAGTTCCTTTTGCTGTCACTGCTTTGGCTGCTTTTCTTCTTGGCGTATGAAGAGTTTGCAGTGTAACAAAACATTTCCTAACAGTGGCTTTCAAACTCATAGATGATCTCTTCAATCCTATCTGTGAGTAGTGAAGGGGCCAACTAAATATAATCACAATAACACATTGACAGTGACATCAGTAATGTGTTAAAATACAATCACAAGCACTCTCAGTGCAACTGCTCAGTTTTGTCAAACTATGTGGGAACTAGAGAGGTATAAGTAGTATTGTATACAGTGCAGAATTAATTGTATGAGTTTTCTGTGCTTTCACTATTTTTGTTTTTGTTGCCATTGTTTCCAGTCTTAAAATATATGAACAGCAAAGCATTAAGTCAGTCACAGGTAATGTTATTAGCTTTTGTTATAGAAATTTAATACATATTCAGTTGTTATTTATTGAATGGTTCTAAAATTGTTGTTCATAAATTAGTTTCCATAAAATTCTCTAGAATGTAATTTTTTGTCTTTCCACAAATATTTTAATTAAAACAACAAAATAGGAAACTAAGTCAAACACTATAGTCCCAGTTGTTGCTGTTATTAGAAACTGCTCAGCAGAATAAATTGGTAGCATCCTCAAAAGGTTGGCTTGTTTCGGTAAGCAGATTAGCAACAATAATAATATAAATTTAGGTAAATTTAATTTAATGGATGCTCAAACTACAACAGAAATTTTGTTTCCCATTAACTTTTTACTTTTACTTTACTTTTTGCTTTTTTACAAAATGACTTTTTTTATGTCCAACTGATAGATTAACTGACCGTTTGACAGGGGAAGCAGATCTGCAGTATAAGGCACAGCTACACCCAGCTGTTCCATGGAGGAAAAGTCTAAAAGCCTCAGGAGTTCTGATAATCATAGAATTATTGCATGGTTTGGGTTGGAAGGACTTAAAAATAATTTAGTTTCAATCCCCCTATGATCATTAACGTAATATATTTTATTGGAGCTATGATATCACTTACCAACCCACACAGTATTTATGTGATGAAACATGGAATTCCACTAGAGCACATCACTGTATATCATATATCTGTCCCTTCTCTTGATGGTATGTCAGAAGTCAGATGTCACAGGCCACAGAATCATTATTTTAAGCCAGATTTGAAACATTTAATTGCTGATAGAAAATTCTGTTCTGCCCCCGAAATGCATAGATGATAAAGTTATTGCTTTTACCATATGCCACTATAAATACATAAATGCCAAATAATATTTAATTCAGTAATAAAAAATCTTCTGTGGGAATCAATAGAAATTTTTAATTAGAAAGGTCAAAATATCATTTGGGTGTCTCTAGAACTCACATGTTGTGACCTTGCTGAGTGCCACTGAAAATTTTTATGCCAGCTCAGGAATTCTCTATAATTAATTTTTTTTTCTCAAAATAAAAAATGTTCAAGTTTTGATTTTTATTATTGTCTTAATTTTTCTGCCAAGTGAAATCAATATGAAATTTTATTCTCTCCTATTTTCCCTGTCATTGTTTGCTTTGTTCCTAATAAATTATTATGTAATGCTTTTTTGAAACTAGATTTCACAGTTGGTGATTCCACTTTTCATTGCAATTCAGTGTCTGAAATTGATGAAATACCAAAATTTTCCATAACACAGAAATAATTTTTTTTTATTTTTTTTATTCTCGCAAGTATTTAATAGACTTTGAAGAGCTTTCAGCTTGTGAGAAAAGTAAGGCAGGTGCTTATCACTTATGTCTTTCTCTTTCTCTTCTCTAATTTATACAGTGGTCATGTAAATAATAAACACCATGGTATTGTACAAGCTTTTTGATGGAAGCTCATCTCAGCTTCTACCTACTTATTTACTTGTTCTGGCTGATATGGCTCAATGTTAGTGTCATTTTAACTTTGATTTATGTAGTTGAAGATGATGTTTAATAAGACCACTGCTGGACCCATGTTTGCACCATAAGTGCACACAGTAAATGCTGAAAATGGGGACAAATAGGAGGTTTTAGTGCTGTTCACTTTGATCTTTCCAAGAATTCAGGTCTACTAACATGGACAGAACATCCATAATTTTTAGGCTGCATTGATCAGGCCATATCATATGACAGACACTTTCTACTGCAAACATGAGAGACCACTTCACTGTTGTCACAGGAATAAGGATCTGTTCCAACAGCCAATGTTAAATGTGTTAAAATTACTCTCTCAATTTCAACCTAACTTATTCTTAAAGGAGATATATTAACCAAGGTTCTACTGAAACTGCAAACTCTATGTATTTGTAGGCAGATTTTGAGCTGCACAAGTTTCTGCAGTTGACATAGACTAGTGGAAATATAGTGAATGAATTTTTCATTGATTTTGCTTCTGCTTTTCCTCTACAAAAATATATGAAATATTTGAATTTTGGGTTCAGTGGTTTCAGAAGATCATACATGATAAGGTAAGTCAAAACGGTCCTTTTCTTTTGTTTGTGTGTTTTTGTTGTTTGGGTTTTTTTGTGTGTTTTTTTTTTTCATTGGTTGGTTGGTTGTTTTTTGTTTTTTTTTTCCCAAGGCTGGTTCTGCACAGTTCAGTTAAGGCCTTTGTAATGAGCAATAATAAAATAAATAGTTGGCACAGTATTAGCCAAAGAAATCTTAGGATAGTCTGTAACAGAGTTTTGACATATTATTTGACATTAACATGATTGAATTAAGTCACTGAATGATCAAAAATACTGATGATGAACTTTCACACCCTTTTTTGTTCCTTGGAAATTCTTAATTACTTTATCAGTGCTAATCTTGACCAATTCTTTTGAAAAAAAAATTGAATATACCAGTCAATAAAGCTGAAAAGGGAATCCTTTCCCTTCTGTTCTGCCATACACTTTGTCTGCCTGTTCCCAGATAGGTAAAGCTGAGCGTTTGTAGAACTCTCAGTCTTCAGAAGTTATACTATATTTTTTCCTGTGTTAAACTACATTTACACTGCCTGGATTCACATATTACAGATGTCCAAATTGCAATATGCAAATAAATACATTAATTGTACCTCTCTCTAATTTTTGACGTTATATGATTTCTCAGTACTGCAATTTTCTCCATCAAATTCTGCCAAGTTGGATAAGGTCTCTATGTATCAGTGTTAAAAAAAATACTCAAAACTACATCTTATAACTCTGCTATTGTCTGAATTTTCTGTACAAATCATTAATTGAAAACATGTAAATTTATCTATGTGGTAGATGAATTCTTCATCTTCAAGTTTGGTTGAAAATTCCTGCACCCTCTACTGTAACTTTTAATTCCAGATCTTTTTAATGTCTCCATTGTTCAAGAAAAACAGTTCCTTAAATATTGCTTATTTTCTCAAGTGCATTGTTTAGGAGACTAAAGATGTTTAAAGGCAAAACTTCCAGAATTATTACAAGACCTGACAGGTTTGTTAACAAACAAACAGTTCTTCTGATCAGTATTCTACCACTTCTCTATACCTTTGATCTGAACCACATATGGCATCAATCCTGTTTGCCTTAATTAACTTCGATTTTCTGATCAGCAAGGTCAGAAAAGTAGAGAGGAAGTTTCAGCTGTTCTTAGCTAGCACATATGGTCCAATATGGTGGTAATTTACATACTGTAATAAAAAAGTACTGAATGCTAAAGCCAAATCCCACAGCAGAATATCTCAGAGCTATTTTGTGAAGAAATACTTGAAATTATTGGCCATTTTGCACGTAAAATGTTTTGTTAGGTCTGTCAACAAAACCAGTAGGTGAACTTCTCAGGGGAAAAAACCCCAACAATCTGCCCATGCAACTGGGCTGATTTTGATGACTATCATATATCAGCAATAGTTGATGCTAATGCTGCTGCTTGTCACGTGCCATTGGAGAAAATAGTGTCAGTGGACCTTCCATTAAGTTTTTGAAACCTGTGAAGACAAAGAAAAATATTTATTTTTAACTGCATTTTGGAGGGTTAGTAGTGAGCTTTTTATCTCATTCAAAGATATCTTTGATCAAAGTGATCCTGAGTTTCATTTCTAATGCTGCCCAGTGAGTTTACTTCAATTCACAGCAGCAAAAGGTATTTTGAGCATAGTGCATATTAATTTTGCTTTGAACAGTACATAAATGCTATAATTCTTAAAGACTTAAAGATATCTTAAAATGATATATGAAATCATATATGGTGTTGTGACAAATTCTGGTTCTATTAGATGTAATTTGTGACATAAAATTTGTCAGCTTCATGCTCAGTTCTAATGATGGAACTACGCTTTTGGAAAAGGAGTTTGCTTTCAGATACAGTGTAAATGAATTGTGGAGTTTTGTACATGCAATTTGTATCTGAGAACAGGCACAGTGAGCAGTTTATCTTTACATACATATCCAGAATATAGGATCTGCTTTAGAAAGAGATTAAATTTGATTAATTTTGTATTCCTACTTAGGAAAGAAGAAACCTACAGAAGTGTGAAAAATGTCACACTTGTCATCTTCCACAGTATTTCACAAGAGCTCCTGTGATGTTAGTTATAATTTAGTAGAGGACTATAAATCATTCTGGTATAAGAGGCAGGAAAGTTTTCTGAAATCCATTAGTGATTTTTGAGCTCTAAAGTCCTTACTTATTTCCAGGTCAAAGCTGGTAGTAAAAACTTATTTCAGTAGTGTTAAAGTTTGGAGTTTTTTAACCACAAATTGCTTGAAATATTTAACATTTGTTCAAAATCTTTGCTTTTTAAAATAAGAAGTCAGCACAATCAGAGCAAGAGTAAAAATGTCTTTCTCTGAACACTGCATTTTTCATTCCTTGTAGCTCTATTCTTGGCAGAAACACCTTTCCTACCTTTTTTCATTTGTGCTCTATGGACCATAAAAACTGTCGTTATGGAGGAGAGAATGCTGTACGCATTAGTTTTATTGTTTTTATGCTGACACAACAAAATCTAAATTGTCTGGTTCGCTTAGGGGTTTTCAGGCCTCAGCAATTCTGAAAAAATTGGGGCAGGAGGGGAAGAAAAAGAAAAAAAAAAAAAGAGAAAAGTAATGTCCTAAGTTCAGAAGGTTAGAATCAATGAGATCAGTGTGAAAAAAGAGAGTGTCTTTTTCATTTTTCTGTGATGGCTGAGCATAAGCTAATCTAATAGTTTTAGGAGACAGTAAAGAAAATACGGTACTAAAGAGATCATTTTTACAACTAGTTGATAACCTGTGAAGAAAATTAGACAATATTCAGAAGTTCACTTGAATTGTTTGTCTCTTGGTTGATAAAAAACAGCTAAGCTGATTTAAGTCTGGTCTGCTGTCCAGCACAGATGGGAGAATGTACAGTATATGTACAGTATGTACAGTATATGTACAGAATGTACAGTATGTCAGTATACTTGAGGTGATTAACACTTTGCTCTGTAAAAGCTATGCCTTATCCTACCTATAGCAATGATTCAAAACTGTGCACTAGATCCGAATGCTGAGTTTGGATTGTGTATGGAATCATATTATACTATGGAGGCATCAGGTGCAGGTACACAGTTGAGACCAAATTGCATTTTAATTTATTATTTAAAACAAAATATCTGCAATAAGATATGCAGTGATAATCTGTAAAGAACTGTCATCTTTTATGCTGATTCCCTTGGCTGATTCTGATATTTATCATTATTTCCTTATATTACTGTTCAGCTTTGAAGTCTTAGTAACAGATCACTGTTGTCCACTTCAGAAACATTCAGTTGTTTGAAGAAAACAATACCTATTCCAAAGAACTCAGTTTCTTATTAAGATCTTGGAGAGGTGGATCAGTGTACAAAGACAAAAATTACAGAAACAATAAAGTATATGAAGTGCATAACAGAACAAACACATCATTGGTGTTGATAGATACTTGAACAATAAAAATCAGCCTTTACAGATTTTCATCTGGTGACAGTTCAGGCAGTTTATGTTTTTTTACAATTTATTTTCATTTATGAAAATTTTTGAATTCTTTCAGAAAGCCTTATCTTTGGATCCTTATCTTTGAATTGTCCTGTATTTATAACATTTCAGGAGAATTACAGAATTCCTAAAACATTTTTTACCTTAGGCTGTTAGTTTGTTCTCTCAGTTTTAAGCTTGTCATACTAAGATTTGAAATTAATTCAGTTAATTAACTTTATCTCTCTATTAATAATACTAATCCTATACGGCCTAAAATAATGGAGACATATCCCAGATGTTTTAGAACATCTATGAGCCACAAGAGGATTGGCTGTAATGTTTTCTTCACCTAAATTTGTCATCTAGCCTTCTCATGTTTAGAAAAAAATTTTGAGTTATGTTAGTGCTTTCGCCATTATTAAGAATATCGGAAATGCATTTTCTGTCTTATTTCACAGCTATATAGATTTAAGGCATGCATCAAAACAAAATGTCAAACTTACGAGAAAGGAATGAATAAAACAACTTATTATATGAACAGTTAAGTCTGGATTCCTACACTGGTGTTCAGGATTTCTGAAGGGTTATGTATGAAACGGCTGGAATGAGTCTACTTGAGTTTCAAAGGAATGAAGGGGGAAAAAAGTCAGGAAAACACACTTCTGGATAATAACGGGCTTGCCTTTGGCTTGTATGAACTATAGAAATTCACAATACTTTCTGGGTTTGTTTGCTTTCATTTTCACTTATTTAGATGTTGTGTTGTGTAAACATTCTCTTTAGGTGATGGAAGAAGGTGATTAGATTCTCTGTAAGCCTTCCATTCTAGGAACAACACCATTTCCATAAATCTTTCTTTGTAAGTTGAGGTCTCCAATCTTCTGATCACTTTGGTGGACACTCAATTTTAACAATCTCAGAATTTTAACATCTCTCTTTGAATTCAGAGGACCATCACTGGACACAGCATTCCTGATGTGGCTTGACAAGTGTCAAGTATTGTGCATTATTCACATCCCTTGTTCTGTTTGCTACAGTCATGCTGATATGGCCTCCAGTTTGCTCTCCTACTGCAAAGATGGGCTGTTTATTTATGTTCTGCTAGCTGTTTTCTTCATAAGTCCTTTTCATCTGAAATACACTCCCACCAGTCAATTCCCAGCCAATATGGATGCATGAGACTTCCAGTAGACTTTGCATTTATCTTTCTGAAACCTCTGGAGTGGGTTTACCCTGGCTGTATGTCAGATACCCTCTAAAGATTCACTATCACTTGCCTGAGTGAGGCAGAGAGAGAACATATAACGAAGGGTTCATGGGTTGAGATAAGGACTGGGAGAGATCACTCACCAATCACCGTCATGGGCAAAACAGACTCAAAGTGGGGATATTAGTTAAATTTATTGCAAACAGAATCAGAGCAGGAGAATGAGAAGTAAAACTTAGAAACATCTTCCCCCAGACTTCCTTCCTTCCAAGTTCTACCTCCTTCCCTCCAGCAGTGCAGGAAAACATGGAATNCTATGCCTTATCCTACCTATAGCAATGATTCAAAACTGTGCACTAGATCCGAATGCTGAGTTTGGATTGTGTATGGAATCATATTATACTATGGAGGCATCAGGTGCAGGTACACAGTTGAGACCAAATTGCATTTTAATTTATTATTTAAAACAAAATATCTGCAATAAGATATGCAGTGATAATCTGTAAAGAACTGTCATCTTTTATTCTGATTCCCTTGGCTGATTCTGATATTTATCATTATTTCCTTATATTACTGTTCAGCTTTGAAGTCTTAGTAACAGATCACTGTTGTCCACTTCAGAAACATTCAGTTGTTTGAAGAAAACAATACCTATTCCAAAGAACTGAGTTTCTTATTAAGATCTTGGAGAGGTGGATCAGTGTACAAAGAAAAAAATTACAGAAACAATAAAGTATATGAAGTGCATAACAGAACAAACACATCATTGGTGTTGATAGATACTTGAACAATAAAAATCAGCCTTTACAGATTTTCATCTGGTGACAGTTCAGGCAGTTTATGTTTTTTTACAATTTATTTTCATTTATGAAAATTTTTGAATTCTTTCAGAAAGCCTTATCTTTGGATCCTTATCTTTGAATTGTCCTGTATTTATAACATTTCAGGAGAATTACAGAATTCCTAAAACATTTTTTACCTTAGGCTGTTAGTTTGTTCTCTCAGTTTTAAGCTTGTCATACTAAGATTTGAAATTAATTCAGTTAATTAACTTTATCTCTCTATTAATAATACTAATCCTATACGGCCTAAAATAATGGAGACATATCCCAGATGTTTTAGAACATCTATGAGCCACAAGAGGATTGGCTGTAATGTTTTCTTCACCTAAATTTGTCATCTAGCCTTCTCATGTTTAGAAAAAAATTTTGAGTTATGTTAGTGCTTTCGCCATTATTAAGAATATCGGAAATGCATTTTCTGTCTTATTTCACAGCTATATAGATTTAAGGCATGCATCAAAACAAAATGTCAAACTTACGAGAAAGGAATGAATAAAACAACTTATTATATGAACAGTTAAGTCTGGATTCCTACACTGGTGTTCAGGATTTCTGAAGGGTTATGTATGAAACGGCTGGAATGAGTCTACTTGAGTTTCAAAGGAATGAAGGGGGAAAAAAGTCAGGAAAACACACTTCTGGATAATAACGGGCTTGCCTTTGGCTTGTATGAACTATAGAAATTCACAATACTTTCTGGGTTTGTTTGCTTTCATTTTCACTTATTTAGATGTTGTGTTGTGTAAACATTCTCTTTAGGTGATGGAAGAAGGTGATTAGATTCTCTGTAAGCCTTCCATTCTAGGAACAACACCATTTCCATAAATCTTTCTTTGTAAGTTGAGGTCTCCAATCTTCTGATCACTTTGGTGGACACTCAATTTTAACAATCTCAGAATTTTAACATCTCTCTTTGAATTCAGAGGACCATCACTGGACACAGCATTCCTGATGTGGCTTGACAAGTGTCAAGTATTGTGCATTATTCACATCCCTTGTTCTGTTTGCTACAGTCATGCTGATATGGCCTCCAGTTTGCTCTCCTACTGCAAAGATGGGCTGTTTATTTATGTTCTGCTAGCTGTTTTCTTCATAAGTCCTTTTCATCTGAAATACACTCCCACCAGTCAATTCCCAGCCAATATGGATGCATGAGACTTCCAGTAGACTTTGCATTTATCTTTCTGAAACCTCTGGAGTGGGTTTACCCTGGCTGTATGTCAGATACCCTCTAAAGATTCACTATCACTTGCCTGAGTGAGGCAGAGAGAGAACATATAACGAAGGGTTCATGGGTTGAGATAAGGACTGGGAGAGATCACTCACCAATCACCGTCATGGGCAANATAAGGACTGGGAGAGATCACTCACCAATCACCGTCATGGGCAAAACAGACTCAAAGTGGGGATATTAGTTAAATTTATTGCAAACAGAATCAGAGCAGGAGAATGAGAAGTAAAACTTAGAAACATCTTCCCCCAGACTTCCTTCCTTCCAAGTTCTACCTCCTTCCCTCCAGCAGTGCAGGAAAACATGGAATGGGGGTTACACTGCAGGTTGTTTCTGCCTCCGCTCAGGGAGAGGATTCCTTCCCCTGCTCCCATGAGGCCCATCCCATGGGAGACAGTCCTCCACAAGCTCCACTATGAGTACATCCCATGGCAACAGCTCTTCACAAACTACTGCAGTGTGGATCACTTTTCCATGGGATGCCATCCTTCAGGCACAGACTGCTCCAGTGTGTCTCCCACAGGCCAGAAGTCCTACCAGGAAAACCTGCTCCAGTGTGGGCTCCTCTCTCCAAGCATTAGCAAGTCCCTGGCAGGACCCTGCTCCAGCAGGAGCCTCCCTGCTCCAGCATGGGCCTCATACAGGGTCACAGCATCCTTTGGCCATCAACCTGCTCTGGCCTGGGCTCCTCCATGGGCTGCAGGGAAATAGCTGTTTCACCTCAGGCTGCAGGGGAACCTCAGCTCTGCCACCTGGAGCACCTCCTACTCCTCCTTCTCCCCTGACTTTGGTGTCTGCAGAGTTTTTCACGTGTTCTCACTCTGTTCTCCATCCAACAACTTTGTTTGTTGTTTTTTTTTTTTCCCTCTTAAATAAGTTACCACAGAGGGGCTACCTATCATTTCTGACTGGCTCAGCCCTGGCCAGCAGTGGGTCTATTCTGGAGCTGGCTGGAATTGGCTCTACTGGAAATCGGGGAAGCTTCTGGCAGCTTCTCACAGAAGCCACCCCTGAAGCCCTCCTGCTACCAAAATCTGACCATGCAAACCCAATACAACCTCATCAAATTTCATCAAATCTAATTTTCAAGCCTCTTGTGGTTTCAAGCCTCTACCTTCATGGTATCTCTCCTTCCTTTTTCATGTCATCCACAAACTTGATGAGGGTGCTTTCAACACCATTTTCCAAACTGTTTATGAAGATATTGAGTAGTATCAAGTTTAGGACTGACCCTTGAGGTATGCAGCTCTTGACAAGATGCTAATCTGTCCTTCAGCTTTTAACTATCACCTTTCAAGATCCGTATCTTTGCCAGTTCTCCACCTGTAGCTGCTCCATCTGTCCAGTCCTTATCCTTTCCGTTTGTCATCAAGGATGCTGTGAGAGACCTTGTTGGGCACCTTGCTAAGGCTTGTAGATATTGGTCTTTATGAATTCTCTTTTCATATGTCGTTCTTTTTGTCAGTGAAAACACATAAAAGATGAGCTTGGTGAAGTCAGTCAGGAGTAACATTTCATAGTCTGTCTATTACAGAAGGTCAGAATTAATGCGCGTAACTGTTCTTTTGGCTTTAAAAAAATCTTTGAATCAACTTTATGAAAATCAGCCTGTGTCCACTAAGCATGTAATGCTCAGGAAAACAGAAGTCACATAGGCAATGTCATAAATGGAAAATAATGTAGTAGGATTGTGAATCTGTGGCGTTTTTTTCTGACATAATGATTGTGATGATTTAATTCTTATGTGATAGAGAGTGCTTTCATGAAATACATAAGAACTGTGTTGCTATTTTTTTTTCTCAAATTTTAATTACCTTTAATCTTGCCTTAGTTACTATAGCCCCTTTTGAGTTTAAATATTGCATGGGTGAAAGCAAGGCTGAAGCATTTTCTGTGGCACCTAAATGCTTTTAGAAGCCAGGAAAGAAGGTGCAAGCTATCATTAAAATAAAAATCTCCATTTAATGGAACTGTAATTTTCCCTTTGTAGAAAAATGCCATACTCTGCCTGACATATTTTACTGTGCATTTCTCCACTCTTGAGTTGTATCATGAGGCCTGATTCCTTATCCTTCAATCCTTGTTTATTCTGGCAGTTATTCAACATGCTGATATTTTTCTAGCCTTGTGGTCCAGAGTCACACCACTCAGATATTTGTCTCTCCTAGTCAGTGTTTCAGGATGGAGCAGTAACACATTACTGACAATGATTCATTCTGTTTCCAAATTCATATTTGCACATAGCATTTGATAATGACTAACTTAGAGCCTTTGCCATGGTTCCATTTGTGGTCCCTGACATGCAGTTAATTTCCAGTAATCTTTAATTTATGAGTCTGACAGTGACCCTATCCTCTGAATGTCTTTGTGAGAGCTACCATTTTATGTATCAGATAAACAAATTTCTAGATTTGCTTTATCTTTTAATTTTCAGCTTCCTTATTAGTTAGTCCTCTTTTTTTTTTATTCCGGTGAAATTCAAATGCTGCAAAGCATAGGCATCTTTCTTACTACTCTGCATTATCTTCAGCATTACTGAGTGAACACAAGCATGATAAATCATGTCACCACAAGTTACCTTATACAGACATCATTTCCAGTTGACTTCAAGTTAGGTTGGATTTCCAGACAGTGATTTTCAGTTAGAGGAAACAATTTGGTGAGCTAACCCTGATAAAATAATACATTTCATTGATGGACTATATAAGCTGATTGATTTGCACGCAGTGAAAAATGGAAACAATGTAAATTGCAGCATCTGCTTCTAACAGTATGAATGATACAGTCATAACCACAGAAGCAATGTGTACATATTGAAGTGTCATTCTCTATAGTTCAATGTCAAAGGGACTCCTGATGTTTTTGGTAGTTCTGGCTTCTTGATTCTTCTGCTGTGTATTTTGCTGAACACAGGAAAAATATTTGTGGTTGTATTTTCCTAAATCAGATGATGGAGGTTTGTTTTTCTTTTTTAATTTATTTTGAGAAAAAAAAAAATGTTGTGCATCAAAAAAATACAAAGAAATCCTTAACTCCTATTATACTCCTTTTCTTTGGTAAGAATTTCTGAACACTAGTTAGAATTTAGGGGTAGCAAGTAGAAGGACATTATTTTCCTGACATCATTTCAGCTTTTAGGAGTGAAAGAAACTAGTGTAAAGTGTTCTGCCTATATAAGAAAACTTAGATATCACTGTGCATTTCTGTCACCCCTGTTAGCTTAACAGTGGTGAGCCATGTGCACTGATATTTTAGGTACTGTGTTCTCTCTTACAGTCTCATTAATCATAGACAGACCTTTTTAATATTTTTGTTTTAATTATTCCAGTAAATGAACTGTCCAGTGCAGTAGTTTCTCTGATTTTGTTGACATTTTTTCCTTTCTTTTCAATAGTAGCTGTAGCTTCATAGTAGCTGATTAAATCAGTTATCATAATATGAACATTCTGTCTTTTAGAGGATATAGTATTTTTTTTCACATGCTCTAATGCTTCAGTGGAGACCAATAATTTCCCTTGTTAACATGTTTTCATCCTGGAGTTGTGGTGTTTGGGTTTTTGTTGTTGTTGGCTTTTGTTTTTTTTCCCCTAAACAGAAATACAGAAATACTTATGTACTACAGTTCATTCTTTAATTTTTGTTATATCTTATTTGTCTTTTTTTTTCCTTTTTTTTTGATCCCTCAAGATATGTCAGCAATGTGAATCTAGCCTTTGACTGAATTTGTTTTCTCTACCAGTGTTTTATGTTGCTCAGATTATTTACAATAACTAAAATATTTACTAGGGTAAAGATTGTGTGACAAAAGAATTAAATACAGGTACTTGGTAAAATTTTACAAATATTGAAAAACATTTTTTCCACCCTTTCTGTATTACAGGATAATTTAGATTCCTACAGAGCTGATGTGCATTGCTTAAAATACATTATGGTATAACACAACATTCAATGTTTTCAAGAATTATTTGATCTTAAAAAACCCTATGAGAAGAGGCCATAGCTGTCTGGTCTTCTCTATTCTATATGTTCACAATATGTTATGAAGAAAAATGCTTTCCCCTTTCATTGTCACTAAAATCTTTTGCAATCAGCCCCAGACTATGTTCAGCACAGTAACAATGTGTATAATGCAGAACCCTAAAAGTCTTCAGTTTTGTTAGCATTGACACTAGACTCAGTTCAAATGCTTGATTTGCTAAGGCCCCAGGCAGAGTGAAATAACACTTGGATTGTGTCTCAGCAGGGGAACAATAATCTCTTTTTTCAAAATAAATGTTCTTTTTAGTCCACATACACTGCTAATTCTCCTCTGGGGCAGATTTTCTGGCTGTCAATCATCTGAACTTCAGAAAGGTTTTTAATGTCAATTTTTGTTTAGTATTTTCACCACAGCTGATGGCAGAATTATATTTAAGGCTGACACTAAAATAGGAAAGACTGCTTAAAAAGTCTGGTAATACTGTATTTCTCACTCACACTGTATTTCTACCTTTTATTTACTAGGCAATATTTAACATTACAGATGTTTTCTGATACATCCCGAGTTTGAAATGCTATTAAACAGATGGGACAAATGTGATATAAAATGTTCAATACTTCTAATACCTTCAGTTTATCCAGTCGTTATGATCTCTTAAGCACTGTGTTTTATAAAAATGAGGGAAGGTGATTATGTTCTTTTTAATGCAACAAAGGTGTAAAAAAAGGAAGAACTCCTCTGTAGTTACACAGCACCATTTTCTTCCAAACTACTGATGACTTTGTTCCAGATTACTGACTCTCTTTCTACCACAAAAGTTCTTTGTATTCTCAGAATATTAAATCAGAAACCAGATACTAATTTTTAGAACTTTTAATGGTCAATTTCTGAAAGGCAAGCTAGCATTAGTGTGACCAGAGAATGATACTATGTCTTACCCAAAATCTTTCTCCAAGTATTTCTGTCATGTACCTTGGATAAAATGTCAGCTGCCCTCTCTTTCAAGACGGTTTTCTCCATATACTGCCATATGTAAGTGCTTTGATTACTTCAGATTGCCACACTGTGCATTAGATTTACAGAACTGTTCAACTGAGGAACTGAAATGAGTGTAATTTCAATTGTGCCAGAATCCACAGATTCTCCTGTAAAACTCAACATTGTTGATTATCTTGGCTACATTGAAATATTTAAGAGTTTTCCACTGACTTACATATTAGTAGGCCTTCATCCTGTGTAAAAACATATGAACAATAAAGAAACCCAGATAAACAACAGATGTTGCACATTTGAGAATCTGTCCAGCTTGGGGGTTTTTTTTAACATGGAGAAGATGAAAGGTACAGATGACATGAAAGGCACAGACACCCTTAGAAGAATGCCTTGGTGAAACTTGACAAGTAGTAAAATCTGATAAGAGAGAGCAATGTGCAAACTGAGAATTTGCTTTCACTCTTACAAACGTTATTATTCATATTTGTGTTGCATCTAATATTTGTCTTTCAGAAATCCAAAATCTCCACTTACGACAAGATGTGGGCCTTCATGAGTAGCAGGAGGCAGTCAGTACTTGTCAAAAATAATGAAGAAGGTATCCAACGTGTGCTTACCTCTGATTATGCATTTTTAATGGAATCGACAACCATTGAGTTTGTTACACAGAGGAACTGTAACCTAACACAGATTGGAGGCCTTATAGACTCCAAAGGTTACGGCGTTGGAACTCCCATGGGTAGGTGATATGTTCTATGTTCATTGATCTTAGATGCTGAAGGACCATAGAAAATGTCCAATACATTGCTCTTTTCTCTACATTGCTAACATTTTTTCTCATTCTCTTTTTCACACATGAGAAAAACAAGTATTCTGTTTATGGATTTTTTTTTGTATTTTCCAAACAAAAAAAGAAGTTATTTTATAAAAAGTGAGATATCTCATAAGATAAATTTCTCTTACATTTTGCCTTCCACATGCTCAGTAACAACAAAAGTACTTTGCACAGTACTTTGTTTTTTAAGAAAAGAATATATTTTAAACATGCTGATCTCTCTCTTTAAAGAGTGAGGTCCTAGTAGTGCAAGTTTTACATTAGCAAATGGAGATGATGTTTCTATAGTGAGAGGAATAATCACTGACTGTTAAAAGGGGAGGAAAGACTCCATACCATCTCACAGACAAAACAAATATTGAATTAAGCATGTGGAATATGGCTTTGCATGGCAATTTCAATCCTGTAAATATTTTCCAGTTCAGATGTTCTTTACTAGGTACAAAACTTTAGTTGCAAGACTAAAAGCCATCTACAGACATTAATTTGGTTCCTAGAATCCAAAGGGTAGGATTCAGCAAGCACTGAGCTCCCCTTGACTGCAGTGATTTTTGAAAGATGTGAGGTGTTGATATGGCTTTAGATTTCAGAATAGGTGGGAATAGAAAATTATGTGACACAAAGGCTCTGTCAGTACTGCACAATGAATCCACTTAATAATGTAAGATTGTTCTGCTGACTTCTTTCTAAGGCAATTATTTATTTAAACTTTGTTTTTAATGAGAATTTTTTTTTTGTTGTCCTTTTATTTTTTTCTCAAGTAGGTATTACATTTGGTACTGATTTTATCTGTGTTAATAGTATATTCTCAGTCATTGTATGGGGAAAATTGTGTCCAGTACTTTAAACCAAGCACATGGTAAGGAAACTTAGGAATAAACTTTACTGGAATATCTGGATAAAGAGGTATCTAGTATTATCAAATACAGATTTAACTACATGTTGTATATATTTGCTGCTGGTTAAATGACATCTTTGTAATTTTTGTTATTTTAGTAATTTTATATGAAATGGATACCTCCTGAAGAAATTATGATTCTATTTATTCTGTCTTTGTCCTAACCACAGCTAGTGGTTAGGAATCTAATTTTTATTGATACCAATTTTTCCACCCTGTTCTATTTTGGCTCTTGTATTACTGAATGTGTTCTGTAGATCTGTAAGTGGACTGGACTTCAGTCCTGCTGCTTTTTTTGGCATCTTGTATTTTCTGATATATAAACCTTTTACTATTTTGAGAGTGAAAACCACTTTCCATTTGGGTTTAGTGTGGAGAAAATAAAATCTTAGCGATAGTCTAAAATCCTTGAATAATCTGCATACAAATTTGTGAAGCATTTGAAGCATGCCCCAAGAATGTACTGAACATGGAAATGCCAAATTGATAGGAATCAGAGACACCAAGCTACTCTAGAAATTATTTTGCCTATGTGTAAGTCAGAGAAGCAACATAAATACCGGAGAGAACAATTTTAAAACAATGATAAATTCAGAAACAGAATTCTAGAGTTTAAGTAAAGAAGACCAAATGCTGGATGTAAAGGGGCAAGGAAGTAAGTCTGTCTTTTGGGTTTTGTTTCCTACCTTATTCAGAAAGAGTAGGCACTGTGCATGCACTATTTCTTCACTTACTTTTATTCATATCAAATACATTATTCAGCTCTTATTCATCTACAAGATTCCAAGAAAATTATCTGTGTCAATAGTGTTGTACAAGGGGGTATGTTAGCTGGCAGTTGTCTTGAATCAAGACAAAACAAATAGGGGACATACCTGCAGGAATCAGAGATCACCAAAGGAGGTAAAACAAAAGCTGAAAAAATGTTGAACTGTTGAAGTTGAAGTAGAATCTGAAAAAAGAGATGAGAGCTTCATAAACGGAAATGAAACAGAACCTGAAATGAGATGCAAAGTAAGACTTTTCATAAAAGAAATTAAGATAGAACAAAACAACATCTGAGATTTTCCCAGAACAGTTTAATTCAATAGAGATTAATCAAGAGATTAATTCAATATTTGGGCAGTATCTATAAAATGCTATCAAGAGAACTGACTTTTATAATGGTTTTGTATCCTGTGTATTAACTGCACAGTCTCAGAGGAAAGAGATTGTGTCTCCTCTGCTATAATAATGCACAGTTCATGCATATACTTGAAAGGAAACCTTATGAAAATGCTTATCCATACTGTCTGCCAGAATAGTTTTTGTCAAATATATTGCTTTATCGAAGCTAAAAAGCCTTACAGAGCAGTGGATAATGCAAAATATTCTTATGCATTATGGCTAATCTCATTTTTACAGGAAAAAAAAAAAGTAATTCTGAAGTCTTTAAAAGAACTTATGACATGGTTATACCTACAGAAGTAGATTACATAATTATTTACTGATTAGGAAAGACATTTATAGACATGCAATTGAGTAATATCTTCTTAGACTTAATAATCCTAAGAGTAACTTGTCAGTGCTTGGAAAACTGCAGTGTAATGGCTTTACACGCAAAGTATATTACTGCTTGTGCCTATTTGGGAAGGAATTTATCTCTGAGCAAAATACACAATATTAGCGATAGAGGCACAGTATTGGGAAGATATAGATGTCATCTCCAAAACTTAAAAAAGTCCAGTTTATCTCCTACAGTACTGGCTTGAAGTTGCAGAAGTATTTGCACATAGGATCAAATTTGTAGAATGCAGTTGTTGCAGGCCTTATGTTGACTAGAGTAGAAGTGATATGATTAATTTTGGAGAACAGCACCAAAGGAAGTAGGTGCAACATATTCTGATTATTTTGAAGGAGAACAGAATAATAGTTAGTGAGAACGTAATTTGCCTCGGTTTAAGTAGGTAAAAGAAAAAGAGCTATAAGCTTTCCTAACAGAGAAATATGCTCTCAGAGTAGTTTATGACAGGATAATCACCTAGGAAATGCAAACACCCAAATATAGAACCAACTTACCAGAGTACTGCAGTAAAAGCTCTCTGCATATGATGCTAATGTTTTAAATTCAGAGAAAGAAAGTTGTACAAGATTAGAAGAAAAAAACCCAGAGGATCAGGCAGTGCCTCGGTATAAACTCCTTACAACCAATGTGGGCAAGTAAAATTTGAGTTTGCATGATTATTTTAATCCTTCTAAAGGCAATAGCAAAATATACAAAGTTTAGATTGCTAAAATGTATCTTTGATGATAGAAATTGTAAATTATGTACTTTTGGCACAAAGTAGGATCAACCGAATCAGTGTACATCTTTAAAATCGGGAAGATACAGTGATGTTTGTAATACAAGCAAGGCAGCATTCTGTATGATATCTTTGCAGCAGTAAAAATAAACTTGAGAGAATGAATTTGGTAAGTTATGCATACGAGTGATTTTCATGAAACATTTGTAAATTGAAATAAAAGTCTTGTATGTACCTGAATTAATTTTCAGTCAGCCACCTCTAGTGCTAGGCTAGAAAAAACTTGATTAAAAATGGAAAGAGAAGGGAAAAACAGATCTGGCATTTGATAGCAACTGACACTTTGGAGTAGATAAGGAGAGAATTTGTTTGGTTTTTATCTTTCAGTTTAAAGATCCACATGCAAGAAGTTTTTATTTGCTTTATTCTGCCAGTCCTGTGTTCTTTATCCATGAATCTGGTAGATAAGAAAATTTTGTCAACACGCATATAGTTGTCACCATGCTGTATGGTTGTTTCTAATTTCTAACATATTCTAATAATATGGATAGGTATCATGTACAGTTATCTATTAGAAATGCATATAAATTTCTTTTAGCGGTTGGAATTTGTCTTTGTGTGGGAATACATCTCACTGTCCAACACTGATGTTCAAGGGAGGAGGGAAAGAAGGAAGGAGGGGAGGGAGGGAGGAAGGAAATAAGGAAAGAAGGAAGGAAGTGAGAAACACAAGCAGGGGGTGAGGGAAAACAAACCCTTTGGGTATGCAGAGTAACTTATATTTTCCATTACAGAACCTCTAGAATGTAACTTATCACCTCCAGGAGTTTCAATTTCACATTTCTTCATTGTGCTTGGTAGAGATGTTTAAAATTGGGTTGCTCGTGAATACAGCCCAGTTGAGATAAATCTACCATTGCAGAGTTCCTGAATGTTTATGATACATCCACATGCTTATTGTCTTCCTATCAAACATAATTTTAGTATTTTTTAGAGGAAACCTAGTCTATCCAGCAATATACACTTTGTGTCCTACTGAAACACACTTAATGTGACTTTCCTACGTTCAACATACTGTAAAACACAGTAATATTGACAAATGTTATTTTTAATAATATTTATTAACATCATTAGTATGAAGTGAACCACATGAAAGGTTAGAAATGTAGAATTTGTGCAATTTATATTTAAGGCCTTAATGGTCTGTAAGGCTGCTTTTCACAAACATAGTTGAAATCATCGCTTGGAAAAAAACTTACTTCATGGTTTCAGGTTCTTATTTCTTTTCCAAATTCCTGTTTCTCTTCAGCATGTTTGACAGCAGGCTACTTTCCATCTGGCTTGGGCAGATTTTCTACTGAATTGCCATTTGCTTTTATATTGAACCTGGAGCTCATAAATGGCTGAGAATTGAATATGTCGAACCCATTCCACATGAGTAGATCTACTGAGCATGCACCTTTCAGATGATCTGCATTTATGTGGCAAATGAGGAACATCCTGTCTATGCCAGACAAAAACTCTGTATATGTGAAGATATATGCAAAGTAATGCCTTTGACATTTTGAAAATGAAAAATGGTATGTGTAAGTAATCCTAAAAATTTGCATATATTTCTTCTAACTCTTAAGAAATGCAAACTAGAAGGTAGTGTTTGAGAGATATGGTGCATATAAAAATTATAACTAGTCATTTATCTAATGTTTCTCTGTGATTACTGAGCTGTGGAAAACTAGAGAATTAGTTGAAGAAGGGGATTTAGTGGTATAGCAGTGATGTTCCTAGAACATCTGATAATGGTGAAGCCAAAACAGTTTGAGAAAAAGGTGAAATACATATTTCTTTATCCTTTATTCCTGTGCAGTTATTACAATAAAATAAATTCTGCCATTAATATTAATAATTACCAAATTTCAAAATATAATGAGAAAAATCAGTGAGTCTGTTACATGACTCTCTTCACTTTTACAAGGTTTTTTGACTTACTTTTCACTTGACGTGATCAAACTAAGATTCTTCCTAGTGAAGCATATCACCATTTCTATCCATAACTCTTCCATACTGTTGGACTACCAAGATGCCCTGAAAAATGCTGGAAAGGGTTTAACATTCACATTTTTAAGATTTAATTGTTAGCTTAAAAATTGTTGAAAAAAGAAATGTACACTCCCCCGACTATATCAAGACCCTTCACTGTGCATTGGAATACAATGCAACTCTCAAGATATGAATTAAATTAAGTGATGTACTTTGGAGGTCAACTTACGAAGTGGCTAAAGCTACTTTCGTTGCCAACCTGTCTTACATAACTGCCCATTATACAAAGCAGAAGTAACTTGCAGTATTACCACACATACGGGTATGAAAATTTATTCATGTAAGTGCATAAAATAGAGCTGCACAGGGTATATTTATAAATTCACAATAGAAAGTTGGCAGCTACTGTGAAGCAAGCATGTTAGACCTCACATGTCAAAAAGAAAAATATATGAATTAATTAAACAACATTCCAGCAGAGATGCATTGGCTGCAGGCCCCAGGTATCAGCATACTCACTGAGGTTCAAAGGGTGAAACAAAACTTCAAGGTTCTCATGTTCTGTTGAGTCAGAGGTGCCTTTTTTAGTGAAGTTCTCTGCTCTGTAAATTCTAATGAAATATCAAATAAAATGTCTTTGTAGGAAGACATTTTATCTCTCAGACAAAAAAAAATACATCTTTTACAACACATTGCTCCAGAAGATTCTCAAACATTTACCTGCTCATGTAAGAATTCCAGAAAGTCTCATTAGCCAACTAGCATAATATACACATCACTTGTATGTAGAAATTTATTTATATACTTATGCACTATGTAGGTAAGGTTTTCTTTTGTTTTTGGCAAATCAGAGCTGAGAGTGGGATTAGTTTCCTTTCTTTTTTTTTTCTTTTTTTTTTTTTAATTTCAGTTAGCTGTATAGCATGTAATTAAAATGTTGTCTGAAGTATGCACATTTTGAAGACAGTAATATTCATATAATGATTATATCAGGCATAGAATCTAGAAAGAGTATTTCACACTCCATTCCCTTAAATTAAAGATTTCACTGCAGAAGGAAAAAAAAAAAAAGGGGTTTTAGACAAAAATTTATGATCTGCTATTTCATATCTTCTCTAAGAATATGATTTTGTGAATTATTTATATTTATGTAAGCCATTAATAAATTAAATACAATAGTGTTCTTCCTACTCCAGTGATAGGGTGATGGATTAAAAGGGAATTTAAACAAATAGTTTAATCAACAAATGTATAACAATTATCATGTTGTATCCAGTAACACATTCAGGTTCAACTGATTTATATTATGTGTTCTATCTCTAAGGAGTGACCTAGAAAGGGTATTGACCATAATAGGTTTTTTTGTTATAGTATTGAAATTTTTTAACTGACCTGACCATATTCTTTATGCAGGTATTTCACAAGATATTTCATTATCTGCCATTTCTTAGGAGTGTGTTTCTGAATATAGAAAATTTTAAGTCAAGGTACAAGGGGAATATAAATTACTCAAGACAAAAGCTTTAATAGATGTTTGTGCTTTCAAAGAGTTAAACTTAATGTAGTAAAAATGCAAGCAAATAAATTATTCTTTTCCTAAATACGCAAGAGAAAGTGAAAAGAAGATATAAAGATGACGATCTCAGAATTGTCTTGTCTTCTAGAGTTCAATCAGCCTTCTCCCTAGCTGCATTTATTATTCCAGACAGAGATTTGCAGCCTGGTTTTATAATCATCTAAAAATTAGTTTACTTTTCTGACTTTCCTGTAAAATGAAAAGTAGATAAAATGTGAATAACACTTTATCATCCCATAGATGTGTAGGATGTTGTCTCCTATGTTTTGCCTAGTTATTAAAAGACCAAAACCTTGATTTCTAGAACAATGTGTCTGAATAGGATGTGTGGGAATGGTTCAAAGCTGCACCAGGAGAGTTTTAGATTGGCTATTAGGAAGCATTTCTTTATCCACAGAGTGGTCAAACATTGGGGCAGGCTTCCTAGATAGGTTGATGCCCCAAAGCCTGTCAGTGTTTAAGGGACATTTGGACAACACTCTTCACCAACATCCTTTCACTTGGTCAGCCCTGGAGTTGTAGTAAATGATTGTTGTAGGTCCCTTTAAATGGAAAGATTCTATTCTGTTTGGTTCTATTCTATTCCTTGGATGACATTTTGTATGCAGCTTGCTTTCTCTTTTCCTTTTTTTTTAACCCTTTCCTTTTTTCTTTCTTTTCCCCTTCCCTTTCTTTTTCCCTTCTTTATCCCCTTCCTCTTTTTTCCCTTTCCTTTTCTTCCTTGTCTTCTCTCTCTTTCTTCTCTTTTTTTTTTTTTCCTTTCTTTTATTCTTAGAGACAATTACTAAATGCAACAAAAGGTTTGGGTTGGAATATTATGTTTTAATCACTGAGTACCTTCACCTTACTTCAGTATTCTGAATATGTTTTGTGTAGGTAATGCAATCAGACCAATTCACACCACTTCAATTCTTGCCAGTGTTCAGTTCTGATAACTTTTTCCTCTTAGTTCAGTGAAATTCTCTCTTGACTTTTCAACTACTTTTGGGGACAGATTTGCAGGGAAACACTGAGGTTTTCCCTAAAGAAGTGTTTGATGGAAGTCTTTTACATGCTTAATGCTTCTATTCTGTGTGGTGCTCTTTACTGCACAGGTACAAAAGCAGGCACACATTTTCAGTCTGTTTCTCTTATTTTAATTTAATTCTATTAGAAAAGATAAGGCTAGTAAAGATTTATCAATCTGATTCTGTGAACCAGATGACTTATTAAAAACAAAACAAAAAGTCCTACAAGCATAATATTTCTATCTCTAACATACTTGAATATGAAAGTAAGGCTGAAGTTTCACTGTCATTTTAAAGTGCTGTAAGGCTGCTGCACTTTGCCAAAACTGACAGCTATATGAACTGGTTTAGTGACCTGAACCAGAAGTGTAATGTTCATGGTTTTTTGTTTTTTGTTTTTTTTTTCATAAGATTATCTATCTACTGCTAATGAGGCTGGAAGAGCACCAGTCATAGTATGAAGGAAGCAGTGATAGCAGACAAAGAGGGATGCGGAAGAGAAACTGGGATTTCTGCACAGCCAGCTGTTAGGCAAAGTTTGAAGACAATCCTGAGAAGCTTCCCTCTTTTCTGGTAGATGCAAAAAGCTGCAATGTGTCTCAGTAGCAGAAATAAAACAGTTGTATTTTAACAGCTGTGAGTAGTTGCATTGTAGAGAAGAGCTGTCAAAGTGGCTGTCAAAGTGACTTTCCCATGTTTTTAAAAATTTTTTCCCCATACCTTGCATTCATTCTATGTCAAACTTTGCAGAACTTGAGAATCATCCACCTCACACTGATGCTTCTTCACTTTTTTTCTTTTTCTTTTTCTTTCCTTTTTTTCTTTTTTTTTTTCTTTCTCCTGGGTGTCTAGACTAACAATCAAAGAATGTTATGGTATCAAGAGAGACACAAGAAATTAAAATACTGGCTTCTATTAAATACTTTTAAAAAAGGAAGGGGAAAAAAAAAAAGGATCCCATGGATCCTTTCAAAAGTAACTGTTTGGAATTTATCAACATTCCTTACTCTTTGAAGTTAAGCCCTTACTGTAGCTAAGGCTGCTTTTTTGTGAACTGACATAATTTTCTTCCTAGACCTCCACCAGACTTAAAAGGTGATATGTTTTGAAGAGGCATGTTTTAAAAACTTTCCTGAAATCTCAGACAAAACCAGAAAACAATGCTAGTGAGCAAAATGATTGACAATGAATATTGGCAATTCATTTCAATTAACATATATATTTGTCAGTCAGTGACCAATGCAGAACATAATTAATTGGAGACAATTTTTTTTTTCCCCAGGAGATGCAGTAAGGTTTTTTCTCAAAAAATTCTGTTATTTCTCTTAAACATGACACAATTTTCTAAAATCAGAATTATATATTGTTTTGTTTGAAGAAATGCAAGGAAAAGAACATCCTAGGCTCCATAGAGACAGTGAGATTTGCTTCCACTCTTGCAGTAACTGTTGTGTCTGACACTGAGGGGTAAACAGAAGGTCTATATTTTTTACACATCTGTGATTAAATATATTTATGTAAAACCACAGATGTGAATGATATAGAAACCTTTCAAAAAGCAGACAGTTTCAAAACTGAAAGGAATAACAGATAAATTTTGCATAAATTTAGTCCCAAAAATTGTTAACAATACATTTAGTTGATGTAACTGAAACAAAATTCTGCATATCTGAAAATGCTAAACAGTACAGAAGTTTTAAATTTTCATCATTGCAAATGTATTCTTGGATTTCTCTGTAAAGTACTAAACCAAACAGTCCATGCTAGCTTTCAATTTAATCATTATTGAGATTTCAGACTGTAGTTTTTTCCTGCTGATATTCTGGGGTACACTGAGAATATCTGAGCCGTCCTTGATTATTACCTTTGTAAAGTACTGCTCCTGTAGAAAAATTTCCATCTCACAATCCAGCACTCTACTTAGAAACTGTGCATATGTTATGTATAGATATTATTAACTCTTAGTTTCAAATTTTTTTTGCATTTTGAGTAAGAATACTCAACATACAAACATTCCACCCATAGTTTTCAAAATCTAAAGTAGCAGTAGTAGTAGTAATAATAACAATAAGAACAGTAATAATAATGTCTAAGAAATAATTTTGTTTTATTTTTAAGACACCCTGGTTCTCTTGAAGTTACTTATTACATCCAGACTATACAAATTACAAAATATGAGCATTTTTTTACCAGTCCCTGGAGTCAAGACATATAAACAAATTTGTCTCTGTAGAAATAAATAGGAAACCATGTACCAAGACAGGAGGCCTTTTCCTTCTGCTTGCCTACACTTAGTCTGTAATCCTTCACACAATCTGAACTGCAATATTCATCACTTACGCATGCATAAAAGTGCTGAGCTCCAATTCTTCTGTAACTAAAACAAATTAATCCATTTGTCTTCATTAGTTGAACATAATGCACAAAAAATAGGTGCAAATTATTTATTTTTATGCAGGTCAAACCATGTATTGAAACTAATTTGGGAATTTCAACTGCTTGAGAAGTTAATTTATTGTTTCTGAAATGTAAGAATGTGTAGCTAACATTTTTCATGAAAGAACTGGTTTTTATAGTTGCCTCAGGAGTATAAGTGTATTGAAGCCCTATCATACTGAAGACATGTCAACAAGGAATTTCCAAAATGCTTAACGTTTGGTAGCTGTTACGAATAGATTCTGCCTTAGAGAACTTGTTTATAGCAGTAATTTACCAAACTGAAGCAAAGACATTATTATAACATTATTATAACTTCAGTGTTGATGTTATTGTGCCTAGGACAATATATATGTATGACATGCATATATGTCATACACATGGTCTAGAAAATAAGTCATAGGAGAGCATCTGAGAGAGCTGGGGTTGCTTACCCTGCAGAAAAGGAGGCTCAGGGGAAATCTCATCACTTTCTACAACTGTCTGTAAGCAGGTCAGCCTCTTCTCTCCATCAACTGGCAATAGGACAAGAGGAAATGGCCTCAAGCTGCCCCAGGAGAGGTTCAGGTTGGACATGAGAAACAATTTCTTCACTGAAAGGGTTGACAAGCATTGGAACAGGCTGCCCAGAGAAGTGGTGGAATCACCATCCCTGATTCTGGTCAAGAAATGAGTGGATGTGGCACTTAGTGCTGTGTTTCAGTTGGCATGGTGATGTTTGGTCAAAGGTTGAATTTGATGATTTTTCAGCTCTTTTCCAAACTTAATAATTCTATGATTCCACATATTGCATTGTCAAAGACTCATCTACAAATTTAAAATGACTCTTTTCTGATACATTGCCCCTAATTATCCACAAACTATGTGTTGCATCCCAGCACCAGGTGTTTACATGGTTTGCAGTTGGATGCACCCAAGGTCACTTCATGATGAAACAGCTAATGGCAAAACACTAATATTTATTGTTTTGAGATTTTCCATTATAGCTTGCAAGGGAATTTTGTGCAAAAGCTTGAAATGGGTTTTCAGGTCTAGACAGTTTTGTTATGACCTTACACTTTTCTAGTCTTTCATAATCTTATCTGCCTGACCAAAACCTTCAAGTATATAAGAACTGTATGTAGCATTTAATTAGGCTTCCTTAATTCATCTATTACTAGGCCTTGTTAGACTAGTATTTCTTGTGAAGGAAGCTTTATTTGCAAATTATTCGTATGTGAGGGATACAGATTTGCAAAGAGAATTGAAAAAAAGAAAGAACTCTATAAGTATGAAATACTTTTATCTGTGGTAAAAATACTATCATTTATTTCTTCAGTAGAAGTTTCAACAGAGTTGTCCTCCCATTCTGCATCTGTGCAATTCAATAGGGATAGAGAGATGATAGTGTATTCTGATTATGATAAGTTCAAACTGTCTGTGATGTTGAAATGCATGAAGAATGTATGAACAATGTAACATCCATTTGTTTGAGTTCAGTGTTTAATTTGTCTAAGAGATGTGATTTTGAGCAGTTTATAATGATAGTTTGAGGAGGGACTGAGAAAACAAAACAGTGTTAAAAGAAAAAAAAAAAGAAACCAAAATTAAAAATAGAATAAAATATGCATATCTAGCACAAAAATTTAATAATGCTCTGAGTATTTAAATAGTAAAAAAAAATCCACAAACACTTCTTCATTCTGTTCAGGTTATCTTGGTACTATGAAAAGAACAAGAGAAAAACAGACTATATTTACAATTAAACCTGTTATCATCATATCTTACTAATAATGTATCTCAATAATTGTAGGCAACCATTACCCTGTTGGGGTTTTTTGGGTGAATTTTTTGGTAATGTATTCACTGTGGAGAACAGGTATATTTTAAGCTAGTTACAAGTTAATACATCCAAGGGTGTCCCCTTCCCAGTCCTAAAAAACAGGAAGTACTTGTAATAACAAGACTTATTTAATGGCTATTGTAGTTCCGACTCCCAAAAGGTCATCCAACTTTGGCATCAATTATGTTGCATACTTATGACCGGAAAACTAATGTGAAATAAATCTTCCATCTTGGTTAAATGTCAGCTTTATAAACCTATATGAACTTTTAAATGATGGTTTTACAAAGAAACAACCAGAAATTAAAATGAGGTGAGAATAGTTATGAGTGGGAAGAAATGAATTCAATTAGCAACGACACCACTTGTGAAAGGATTTTGATTGCATTTAGCATACAATACTGATTTTAAATGTTTCCTGCCTCTTACCAGCAACTTGTCTTTTTCAAATCATATATGTAGCTCAAAGATGAATATATATGTATATAAGCATACAGTGAACATTTTTTGTTTTAATGTTTGCAGTTTTAATTTAGACATGGGGTAGTTTATACTGCTGTAAATATCTACTGAGAATTTTCCATTATAATAACTGCAATTTAATATATATTTAATGTTTACAGTATCTCTAGTATTAAAAAAAAATTATAATCTTAATGCAGAATGAAGTGTCAGGGTTTGCAAAAAGAATGAAGAAACACTGATTTTTTTTTTTTTTGGTCAAAAAAGATAACCCATCCTGATAAATATTCTGTCTTTTTACAGCCTTTGGAAAATGACAGTAAAATTCAAAGTTTAATCAGAAGGAAAAGAATGGGAAATCTATTATATATACAACAGAGCTAAATTAAATTTGCAAAGTTGCAAGTATTTCTTATCTTAGACCTGTCACTATATTATTTATACTCAATATGTTCATAACATGTGGCATCTTTAAATAATTTTTAAAAAGGCTTCTTCATGCTCAGAAGCTAAAAATAGTTAGAATTCTGTAAGGAAGGAGAAGGATGATTGGTAGAGAAGCAAGAAATATATCTTTTGTTACTATTTGTTAATATTTGAATCTATCCCATATATTAAGGCATTAATCATTAATAAATATGAAATATATGTGTTACTTATCTCTTGGAATGCCAAACCCAAGATTTTAAAACCTTCCTGCTTTAAAAAGATCTATGTCTACTGCAAGTTTATTAATATAATATTTATTTTCAGTATACTTGGGATACTTTGCTATTAATTCATATGACCTTAGACATGAGAATTCTGTAATGTCTGAGTATTTCATAAATATAAACTAATGAATTGGCTGCAAAGCACAGAGCTGAAAAAAGGGAAAAGCATTTGACTTAACACCACAAAGCCTTTTGGTATACTTTGTGGTATACTCTCAAAAATATCTGGTCACTTTTTATACCTTGCCTCTTCTTACGGAAATGGCTAATTTTGCTGCTGAGAACATCTTTCATTACTGACTTTTTTATATTTTATTTTATTTTATTTTATTTTATTTTATTTTATTTTATTTTATTTTATTATTTTGTGACTGTTACTTATTTAGTTGGAGTTAAACTGAGATCCAGATTTTGGGATAGAGGAGAATATGCTTCTGTATCAAGTTTGCAGGAATTCTTGCCTTTTCTTTTGCTTTATTGCTCTTATCTTCACTGTGGAATGTTGCTTGCTTCCTATCATTGCCAAAGAAATTTAAACCACCAAGTCCCCACTTATAGCAATGGCATTACTCCATGACCTGGAAAGAATCCTCAATGATGTTTTCATATGGAAAATAAGTTGGTTTTGAAAGTGGAGACAGGGACTGAAAGAATCCCTATTCTTTCCTCATATGTTACTTGGAGACTTTAGAACTCGCAGATAGGAAGAATGAATGAAGCTATGTTGACCTTTCTTTCTCTTGCTTCCATCACATCATAATTAGACAGGGTTAACAGAGATAGGGAGCAGAGGTGGCTGTAACTTTTAAAACAAAAACATTTCTGTGAAGATAAAGTGCTTCTTCTATATCCAGTGCCTTTTAGCTGCCTAATACTTTCCTATGGGATGTTATAACTGTGACTGTCAGTCTTTACTGTACTACTGAGTGCTGGCTATGCTGCGGATTCCTGTAATGTTTTTCAGACCCTGTGACGTATGAGACTGGTTTTTCCATGTTTTTTCCATGATTCCTTATAGTCTAAGCATCTACTCCACAATTATGTGTAAATGAAATCTGTTTCATCTTGTTTCAGTGTAAACTCTTCACATACAGCTTCAAAACCTAAATATCTTTCCTGTTACATGTGGCTTTCTCCCTTCAATAAATACTTCATTACTCAAAGAAGTTCTTAATTATCTAAATTTTGTACCTAGGTTCTGAATATGATGCTGTATTCCTAACTAACTTTCTCTTTTGCTTAGGCCAAGTACACAGAGTATGAAATAATGTTGCAAGATAAGTAGAATGGTAACTGGAATAAAAGATGCTATCAGTGGTCTATGAGTGTTCAGAATGTATTTTACTCTCTAGCAAATCAAAAGTCCCATTGGCACCAACTTTCAAAATACTAGGTAATTCATAGTGATTTCTTTTGACAAAATACACCTGGAATGATGAAACAAAAAAAATTTTCTGGTTCAACATTTTCTTAATGAAGGAGTTAGCAGAATGCTGCTCTTCCTTTTGATTTTCTCAGTCAAAATCAGTTCTACAGGTCCCAATATATTCCAACTCCTTTCGTATTTGAAGGAATGAGTAAAAAATTCTGAAAGTAACCAGGCAGGAGATTTTACTAAGTTATAATCTACTAGGAAGCATTTCCAAGACCAGCCATATCAGCAGAATTTCAAAATACTAATCTATATGCAGTGAAGTCTCTCTATAAAAAACTTATGTGTTCATAATTTATGATCAAACATATCATTATGTACATAAATCTTTATATACTGAGAATTTAGGGCAGAAAATGTATAGCTTTGGCAGTAATTCTGAGAGATTCTGTTGTCTTAGTTTTGTACAGATGCTTGAGAAAAAAAAGGGGTTTAATGCAAATTTTCATTTATTTTGAATTTTCATAGGCAGTTAACTGCAAGTAGAAGTTATTGCATCCCTTATTGAGTTTGTTGAACCTGTGTAGGAAGGCACTAAGGCCTCTATAATCTATGTCAGAAGGTCCTAAAATTCTTCTGACAGAAATTCTCATTCCTGCAAACAACATCTAGATTAGGATAAGCAAATAATGTATATATTGTATTTTGTAGTCCCTCTAGTCTTTGTCATGGGAATAAATAATCAGTTGATGGAGAATTGAGAGCAGCAGAAACAAGGAAAAGAGAAGAGAGAAAAAAATCAGATATTTCTATGTTGGTTTTCTCCCTTTCTCTGCACACAGTGGAAGATTATACACTCACTTTTTTCCTCTGATTTTTGAATAGAGTTTTAAAAATCCCGGTCTGTGTCCCTTCCCTGTCTTCCCACCACAGACTTGTTAGATTGTTTTTATCAACTGCTTTGTCTTATTATCAAATGCAAAGATGTGAAGTTTCTATTTCTTCACATTTCAGAATTTTGTTCTCTTTATTTTTCTTTATTTCTTATGGTTTATTACTTTACTCTTATTCATACTGTATTTATTTTGCAAATTTATTCATTCGTATGCATTGTCTGTAAGTCTTAAAATTTCTATTGTCTTTTTGTTTGTTTGTTTTTGTTTCGAATAAAACCAAACCCCTCTTTTTAATTAGAATTGAAATTAAATGAAATTAAACACTTCTGAATTAAGAAAAAACAAAACTAAAAAGCAGGAGGTGGACTTCTTGGATGGGTGCTTCCACCTCATGGAAGGGCTCAATTCATCTTTCATTCAAGTGATAAGAATGACAGGGGAAATTACCAGTAAGTGTCAGAAATGTTTTGCATTTACTTGCTGATTTTTTCCCAATTCTGCAAGAAAAACAACTTTAATGTCTTGAGTGTAATCTGGGTGCCTTAACCATATTCTGTATTTATTTTCTTTTTTTTCAGTACTACCTTTGTCATCCACAGATCCATGATATTCTTAGCCACTTCAGGTGCTTCTGGGTAGATTTTCCTTTGCTGGGACATGCAACCCACTTTGTAAGGGAAAAAAAAGCTAGGAAATATATAGTCTAATTAAATAATATTGTTGATATGCTTCCTTTGTTCTCTTAATAGTTACTTGAATAAGTATAAACAGCGCTAAAAATTACTTTTTTCTCGAATATTAGATTATTAGATGTACTCAGTATTTGTTGTAAAATGTGAATCAATGAATTTAGAACATTCTAAGTCCTTCAGAAATACAATAGAACTACAGCCCTGACTGTTAGCTTTTTCATGAGTATAAAATTTTATATACTTGATCTAACAGCACCAATATACAATACTGGTCATCCCACATTGATAATAACACAAGATAATAAGGTATAAAAAATACAAACATCGCAGTAGAAACATCAAAGGCCCTGTATTTTGTCCATTCTAGAACTGTTTGTGTAAAAGTTTACAAATCACCCATAGTAAGTAATGCAAACACTGTTGAACTGAATCACTATTAACCAAGTTTCTAATGCAACCTTTATAAACGTAATTAATTGTAGACAGGATGTTTTATGTTTTTTGTCTATGAATTCCTCAGTCAATTCATTTTTTAACTGCTTCAAATAGGCTAGAATTGTAAGTGTACAAATCTGATCCCCATCAGCATATATAAATATTACATGAAGAATAGATGGTACTCACTATATTTAGACCAACAGTAAGTGCGGAAACAAAATGCAAATCAGTTTAATTAGAAAGCAGCCTGTCAGATCAGAATACGGCTTAAACTGGCTCCAAGATTATTTCTCTGAATCTAATGCTATTTAAGTTGTTGTTGTTAAATATTTATATGCAGTGTAATGTTGAAAATACCCCCAAAAGATTACAGAATGCACTTACACTTCTCCAGGCTCTTGTGGACTAATCACTTTTCTTCTTCCATCTGACTGAAGAAATGTGTCAAGTATGGGGTTTTGCAGAGTTTCAGCATAATCAGGATTGTCTGAACTGGTGTGACTTAGGGCCCTGCATGCACAAGAGAATAGAAAAGAATTTGTTTCCCTTTCTTTCTCTTTCCTATATAGTCCTTAGCAAACACAGTTTACCTCCCAGTGTAAAACAACATCCCTTTCTAATCATAGATGAGAAAAACATGAGTCCTTGCAATTTAAATACTTTGAGGATGGTTCTTCATTCTTGAATAAAGGAAAAGGTACTTATATATTTTGTAATTAATAGTCCTTTCTATATTCTACTTCTATACTGGCACATCAGCCCTTTGCTATGAGCTTCATTCTGACCATATGTAAACAGAAATTTAAGACATAAAGAATAAGAAAAAAAATAAATCCCAAAATAGCATAAATCATTTGACAGTTTAAAGACTATACAATATCCTATCCTTGCACTTCATCTGCTTCGCAGTTGATCACAATACGTTATATAGTCAAATGAACAGCATCTCTGAAATGGATACAGATGATTTTTTTAAAAGTAACAAGTTAGTGAAAATGCATTTTATTACTCAAGCTAAAGGAAACCCTAAAAATTATAACTAATAAGTAGCATTATTATGACAGAAAGAAAAAGAGGAGGGCTTTGTTGTGGAATTGCATTCATATAAAATGAAAGAGGGGATGCCACACTTTTTCATCTACTCTTTTTTTTTTTTCCCCCCTGAGATTTCTTAACCACTTTAATGAAAAGTCTTTTGTTTCTGTTTTAGAAGGAGAAGAAAAATGATGGCTTTGTTCTCTTCTTAAACATTACACAAGCCTCAACATAGAAAGCACTTCTAAATGATGTGCTTTACTCTCTAAAAAGAAAAGAAAGCTTTCTCCATTGCCATTATTCATTTATTAATGTAGATTTTAAAATACTCATTGAAAAACCCCTATGCAATATGTGAAGAAAAAGAGAGCAGATGACATACACAGATATGACACCACCCTTTGAACTGCTCCTTGAAATATCAAAATGTTCAAAAGCTACAAAATTATCAAGTCATTTTAAAATACTGAATTACGAGAAAGCAATACATCAAAATATGAGAATTTTACATCACGCTATCCAAACACACTTAACCTTATCTTTCTGAATTCAATGCAACCTGGTACTGTTAATAAGTGCAGGCTTGAAAGGTGTCTTAAGTGCCTGACAATCTATCAAATAGAGATTTTCGTGGTGTGGTCCTGATGCATCATTTATTTTTTCATCTTTTAATAAAGCAATAATTAAATATCAGACCTTGTATTAACTGTAGGGTAACAAGCTATGAAGCAACAAACTGTAGATTTATGTATATTAGACTAAATCTCCTGCAGCATAATTAAAAGCTGATTGGAAAAAAAATGAAAGAAGAATACTGTTTGGCTGAATATAATAGTTGAGCATGAAGGTGTTTTGAGACTATGGGACTAAATGTGGTAGGAATTGTTGCCTCAAATTTACTGGCAACACCAGCTGGATCAAGTTTTGAGCATATTTATTTATATGTGTGTGTGCAAGGGGATTTATATTAATATGACCAGTGTGACCATGTTGGGAAGTAAATGGATTTTTGATTAACGTTATGGTAGTTAAGGATATAGTTTTTCATGTGACATTATATTACATTTTGTTCTTATCAGAATTAAATGTTCTTAATGGTTTTGTTCTTAACATTTCATATAATATATTCCATGCAATATATCTTCCCTGTGGTCTCTTTAGGTTCTCCATATAGAGACAAGATAACTATAGCAATTCTTCAGCTACAAGAGGAGGGCAAGCTCCACATGATGAAAGAGAAATGGTGGAGAGGCAATGGCTGCCCAGAAGAGGAAAGCAAAGAAGCCAGTGCTTTGGGAGTTCAAAATATTGGAGGCATTTTCATCGTGCTGGCAGCAGGATTGGTGCTTTCTGTCTTTGTGGCAGTGGGGGAGTTTTTGTATAAATCAAAAAAAAATGCTCAGTTGGAAAAGGTAAATATTATCATTACCTATTTTATTTTATGTTAATGATCTATTTAAATAATACTTTAAACATCTGGTAGTGAAATGTAGGTGATGCATACTTACTGTTTATTGTTATAGTACAGTACTTGTATAACACAGGATGACAGCAAAATATCCAAAGTTTTACATTTACAGCTTTTAATTTGTCTTCAATGTGTTTAATTGTAGCCAGATTTCAGGACAAGTGACTATTTCTCCTCTTATTCAAGCCTGAAAAAAGACAGCTTTTTACTCCTGGAAGTTCACTGCAGTTAATTTTATGGATGAAGAAGAAATCTGAAACTGTAATGGGAAACAAATTAATCTTCTACAGATAATTCTGATTTTCAAAAGACTAACTGTCTGTAGCTCAAAGACAAAATCTAAAGATGTCTCTATAAAAATGTTCTTTACAGGAGTTTATACTTGCAAAATTGTCCTGGTAGCATCTGGAAAACATTACATTAGTGTGATTCTTTTTTTGGTGGTTTTACCACCGATCTGATGTCCTGTAATTTTAAACTGACCCAGTTCTGAAAATTCTTTTGTTAACTTGTTCTGTACTTACAATTTATACTGTAATTGTGCCAAGACTATTATATTCTTAGTTGAAATTATAATTTTCACATAATAACTAAAAAAATCTTTCTCTATATATGTGCCCATGTTTAAACCTAAATTAAAACTGTATGTTTTAATGCTATGGCAAATTCTAAATTTTGAAAAATGAGAGAAACTTATGGATTTTACTAGGTGGTGTTTTGTTGGGTTTTTTTTGTGGTTGTTTTTTTTTCTTTGTTTTTGTTTTTTGAGGGTTTTTTTTTGGTTTTTTGTGTTTTTTTTTTCTTTTGCTTTTGAGGTCTTTGTGACCTATGGCAATTTCTAAATTTATGTTTAGAAATTTAATTTAACAAAATCAGTAGTAAATCCAAAAACTATATTTACATTGGTATTTTTCCAGGTGCTACTGGTGAGTTTTTGTAACTTGAATCATTATTCAGAAATTACTCTTTGTTTTCACTTCTTTTGAGGCAACCTTTTGGTATTGGAGTGTCCTCTTATGTTTTGGTTTTTTGTTTGTTTTTTTTTTCTGATATACACTAAGGCAGTGTGAGGTTTCAGTCCTAAACACTGTTTGAACATGGGTACATTTATTTAATTGTTAAAGGACCCTTTAAGTCCTCTTCCTCATGATACTACAGGCTAATTCCTTCTGTTAAAATACTAGTGGAATGTTATATTTCTGAAATGAATTTGTGAGGAAAAACATACTGGTTACTTATGAAACCCATGTAATTCTCAATAATTTTTATCCATTCCTAACATAGATATGGATCTCATACGAACATCAGTATAATTTGGTTTAGCTTTTCTGGATTTTTAACAAACACTCACTTAGAAAAAATAAGACTGTTTTGATAATAATTTTGTTACATAAGTGTTTTGCAGGTTGTAGATGCATGTTGTATGTGACAATAACAACATGTTGGAAGTTGTGAGAGAAAGCAAACAGAAATTTCTTAATTAAGGATTTGTTTCTTTGAACCTTATAGTTTTGCGGGGGGTTTTTTGGTTGTTTTTGTTGGGTTTTTTTTGTTGTGGTTTTTTTTTTTTTTATGTGGTGGCTTTTTTTTTGTGTTTGCTTTTTTCCCATTTGTTTGTTTATTAGTAATGATAGAGGTAGCAATGACTGGAGCAATCTGACCTTCCAATAGTATTTGGGGTCTCATCCTAAAGGGTCTCAACCCAGAAAGGGTCTCATCCTGAAGTATTTAGACACTTTAAAAAGTTAGAAATAAATCTGAAGCAGTTGATAGAGTCAGGTCTCTCCTCTGTTTCCTTCTTGCCTCCAATCAGTTATTTTCCCTCTACTCCCTACTACACACACATGCCCTCATGTCAGGAGATGTTCAGTGCAATTTTACTTATTAAACAAACTTTACAGGAAAATGGTGCCTGCATCCCTACACATGGCATATCCCGGTATCTCCTCATCCACTCTTCTTGCAGCACCCACAGACCTTCAGAAAATGTCTTCTTCCAAACGCTCCAAATGTAGCAGATCCCATTTGCCTAGGAGAGGGAGTAAGAGCAGCCAAACAGGAGATGAGAAGTCTTGTCATTTGTCTCCTGTCTCTACAAGTCTGCTGGCATGAGTAAACCATGCAAGTAATACTGCCTTGTCTGTCCCATGCGGAGAGAGGAGGCATTTATTTTTGATAACATTTATAGTTTCATTCCTTTGGAATCAGAGTATCATTCTGGCATTTTTATAATGCTTGCCGATATTTTGAAACAGGGAAGATCAAAGGTCATACTAACAACCAAGAAAACAAAACAAATCAGATAACTTCAGCTGCTATATGGGATAACCTGAGATATAAGTGGGTATGTGATTTTGTTTTTTAATGTATACAAAATATTGAGTTATACTTCCAGCAGAGAGGAAATGCAGATTTGAAAGTATATAATATAGACATTTTCTTTCACATTTTCTATGCCACCCTGTTCCTGGAGTACACACATAAACAGAGACATTGGCTGGTGTGAACCTATTTGGAGGAGTGAAATCTTGAAAGGAATTGAGCTCAGAAAAGCAGCAGACAAAATGGTGTTATTTGCTAAAATAAAACATGTTGCATCTTGCAAGCAAAGTGGTTCATAACAGCCATACCCCTGATGTGCTCAAAAATCCTAAGGAAACATATGACACCCCCATAGGCTTTCTGGGAAACAGATGATTTTACGCCACCACGACAGTTTCTGAACACAAAGAAATTCTTCTTTTATCAACACCTTTCCAAAGGAAAGATAAGACTGAATGTTATCACAGTCACACTGCCAGTCACTGACACTTACTAAAGCTAGTGTGCTTGAAAAAGGAGTATCCTAAATTAGTATTTTCTAGAACATCCTGAAACTATGGATGTGTAAAGAACAATATATAGATTAAATTCTGCTATCATGTATAGCTATTCAAAACTCATTGAGCCTTTAGCAGGTCAGAACTAGGTATGCTTGTGTAAAAATAGCAGATGTACAATTTATTAGTTTTGAACTGTTAAGTGCTGCAAATAACACGAAACAAGAAACATAACTGTTTGTTTTACTATGGGAGATGAGGTCATATGCTTCCTATAAGACAATATTCTAGATTAAATCTTAATGTTTCCTGAAACAGTAACACCAATAAAGTATCTCTGGAGTTATACAATCAAATCACAACATAAACATCAATTAAATTAACCTTTCTGAACTAGTTATTTATTTATAACTTATTATAAAAGCAATAAAACAACTAAATTAATACTGGTTTATATTTCATATACATTTCCCAAGGAAAGAGAAAACTATTGAACTTTGCATGGTAAATAATTCACTCTTTAGCTGTGTGATTGAGTTGAGAAAGATCAGTATGGATAATTTGTCTCACAAGACTCAATGAATGAGCACTTAGCAGGACTGGGCCCAGAGCAGAGATCAGTAGCTCAGAGTATACATGAGTTACATACAAAACGGTTTTACTTACAACTGTAGATTCTACTGAAAAAGAAATTCTGAATGCTGAGCTGTGACATGTATATGAGACTAAATATGTCTTTGAAGATAGCATAAATTTATCTGGTGGGCTCTTGCCCAAAATGAATTACATACAAAAATTTAAACAAACCTCTTCTGTAAAAAGCTCAAAACATATTTTTATAATGTAACGATAACAGGAACAGAAGTTTCTTATCCTAGCTGACTCAAAATTTCATGCAGCTTTAATAAACTGCAGAGGATTTAAGTTATGGTAGCATTTGATCTTAAACTTATGAAAAATTGTGTGAGTTTGCTATGATTGCTACTAATTCTGAATTTTTCTACCTCATATACATGCTTTAATAATGTGATAATCTGGAGTGTATTTTGAAACAGATAACCCTGCTAGTCTTGCCTAGTACAAAGTCTCACTGTTTCCTTCAGAGGAAGTATTGGGAATGACAAAGCACTGTCCTTGTCTATGGTAGAATTTTGACATTCTAATTGGCACAGTGGGAAAGGGTAGGAGGAGATGTCAGGTCAGAGGTTGTCCTGACTGCATTCCTGCAGAACAACCACAAGATGGTGCCTTCTAATTTCTGAGAGGGTAATTTAATTGTTACTTTTTAATAGAATTTATGTCACAATGCTCACCTATTGTTTAATTGCAGCCTTTCTAAAAATGCTAAAGGCTTGTATTATTCCCGATTGTTTATGATACAAACATCTAATTATGTCATCTGCTTGGAAACATGCTATTATCAGACCTATTTTGTCTAGCCAATCTTGACAATAAATGCTCAGTCATTTGCATTTTATAATTGCTTTTGCTGGTGAATGACCTGCTCCCTGATTTTAACAGGCACTCAAAGGGCAGTGAATAAGCAAGGTTAGAAACAGAAGCCATTTAAAACAATTACTATGTCTTTTTTGTTTTCCTTTTCTTTATTGATGTGCTTCAATGCATTATGGGTTTATGTCCACCTCATACATTTAGTTTTGTACAGCTCATATTATTATCATAAAGCCAGGGAAAACATTGACCTTAAAGACCATTCATATTTAACATAATATAATGATGATTCTCAGTTTGAGAATTTATTGACCTTTCCTTTGTTTTTTTGTGGATTTTTTTGTCTTCTCTGAGATTATTTCCATTATCATACCACCATCACACAGTGATTAGATACTACTGTTAAGTGTCAGCCTTTTGACAGAGACTACATGTGCACTGCTGAAATCTTTAGGATGAAATTCACAATATTGCTAAGGCAGTGTCAAGATTATATAGAGCATTGCTTGTTGCGGCCCTTGTAAATCGTTGGCTTTGTACCTATCCTGGTCAGGGTTTCTTTGGAGAAGGTGTCATTGTTTTGAGGAGTTATTTGCAAACCTGGCTTCATTAATGTAGTGGTCCACGCCCTTCCCAAGAGGCAAGGAGCGACCAAGAGCTGATTGGCTGAAAAAACTGTTGTGCTGCAACCATATGCAGTTGACACCTCATCCTGGTTTTGTTTTTGTCAAATACAATTTAACTGTTCTCAATTTGTTTATGTGAAGTTAGTGTAAATGCTAACATGAGTTTATTTTCCAAGGTCCTTCTACAATCTTTTTGCACCAGGATAAGTCTAATTCACTATGTCTTACAATGCTTCTTTTTCGAATTGATGTGAGCAAAGTGCATACATGTAGCTTATCCTATATGGAAAGGATTTACAGAAAGAAGTCATAAGTACTGAAATATTGTGATGATTCTTTGTCAGCAGGATAGTTAGAAAGTTAGTATCTCAATCTTTATTCTAAATGTTATCTTACCAAGAGTGTGAAACAAAATTTCCATAGTTTCAATATGAAAAAAATGAAAAGGTTTTAGGATCCTGTCTTAGTTAACCAGGATAATTTATGGTATGGTGGCTTGGGTTAATTTTAAAATTTTACTAAATTAGTTTTCATTAAAGTATCTTTCATTACTTTCTCAAAAAAAAAAAAAAACCAAAAACATTTATGTCAGTTTTGTTGGAGTTCAAAAATATTCCTAATAGTTTAATATCAAAAGCCTTTGAATTTGGGATGATAATTTATAATAGTTTTGGAACAACCCCAAAGTAAATCTCAGCCTAGTGATTTTTTTTTCCAGGGGGAGGCAAGTTCAAAGATTTTAAGTTGAAAAGCCTGTTCCTCAGGCTACAAGAAACAAAAGAATGTCAACATTCTTGGTAAATCAAAGTAAAAGCTTTGGGATTTATATCCCAAATAACTTTTATACAATGTCAGTGATGTAGTCTGTATTTTTGTGTCACATTTTGTAATGGACTAACCTCAGAAATTTTAATCTTGGCTGGGAAAAACAGCAGCTGTAACAGCTCATGAAAGGAAATGTTTTTTCCAACTTTAGCACATTGCATTCTGCAGATATGCAATTGGAAAATTGGGAATTTCTATCACCTTGTATTCATTTGAGCACTGTATATGGAAATATAAACTTGTATGGTTAATTTTTGTGTGTGTAAGTTTACTTGAAGTTGAGTTATTAATTTTAATTAAATGTTCTCTTGGAAACCATGTAAGTATATATCAGAGGATGTTTTCTAAGGGAAGGAACTGTTACAAAGCCCAACAAAACAAAAACAAATCCCCAGAAACCAAAATCAAAGCAATTTACTGACTGCAGCATTTTAAAAGTAATTTACTGGCAATAAAACACTAAGAACAAGATCTCTATTTTGATTTTTGGTTGCAGTAAACCACTATCTATTTGGTAATAGACATTTTTAATATCTGAATTTGTAACATGCAAGAAACAAAGAACAGAAAGTATAGAAATATCTGTAAAGCTGACCATTACATAAGTATACAAATACGGGAGATTCACTATCCATATTCACTATTCATAGATATTCAGGTAAAAATCAGATCTTAAATTATAGGTCTGAGTTATGGAATATTTTATGTTTGATGATAATTTAAAGTTCCACAAAAAATTTTGGAACCCCCTGCATGTTATTTCTTTTATAGCAAATACAGTTCATTTTCACTCATCAGTAGAAAGAAGAAACATTTGCATTGTATAATTATTGGCTCCTCTGCTAAAAGTATCTTCTTCATTCTCAAGCAAAAAATGTCAGATTATAGAGCATTCATGTTTTTCTAATAACTTCTTCATCTTCTTTCCCTAAATATACTTTAATCTGTCATTTTTAATATAAAAATACTAATCATTCAATTCTGAATTGATCAGTTATGCCACAGCTAAGTGTAGTAATAAATACAGTTGAATTCAGCTGATTTAGTTACAAAAGCCTTTCAGGTTGAGAAAATATCTTAGACTGACAGATAAAACCTTGTAATTATAGAGAAATGAATGATAAACATTTTGATATTGTGTAGCACAATATGATTATAATAGTATTTCCAAAACAGTAGAACCCCCCAGCATTAAGTTAATACTAATAGTCTCTCTCTGTTCAATATGATTTGAGGCCATGCCAAATTTTTTATTAAGTTCATACTATTGCACTGAACTATATAAATTTTTACAATGAATAATATACAGTGAACTTGAGCTGAACAACCTTTAAAAAAAAAACAAACGTATTTAGAACTGAGGTAAGAAAGGTTGTATTATTTTCTAAGATGTCACTTTAACTATTTTTTTTTCAAATTATGTTATATAAAGTATTTTTGTCCAGATAGAGTTGTACTCCAAAGATTAATTACAAGTCATCATCCCTTCCTTTCACCATGCCTGATGATCAACAAACCTGACACTCTGTGGGCAAAGAGAATGAATTTAGGAGTAGGATCAAAAATGATTCAACAGGTAAAAGAACTCTCACATCCACTGGCTGAAAGTGTAAGATCTCAGAGGATTAATTTCAGTGCAATCAGGATCATCTCTGCTGAAAAGCAGAAAAATACCCTGGGTAGTTGTGATGGCAAAGTACAGAAACATTAACTGTGCAATGGATATTGCACTGTAAATGATAGACAGTACCTATTCTGTTATTTATTTTCTCATATATTTTTATGCATCTACATGGCTGAAGTACTATTAATTGCTCTCAGTCCTTATATAACACCTGCTACTCAGGTGTAGTCATTGTCCAGGGACTGGACTAGACTGCTGTACTGTGTTCCAGAAGATATCTGGACTGCTGTGGCAAGGTTTACACCAGCAGAAATTATTGCCACTGACTGAAACAATGACAATGACAAATAGAACTTATTTCCATTGATTCAGTTTGAAAACCCAGACCCCTAACGTGGAGAAATCTGAGACTGTCAGCCTCTTCCAGAAGAGGTGGAACTGAATAATGAGGGTACATAATATCTTCTGAGCACTTACCTGTCCAACATAGATAGCACTATCTTCCTGGAATTAAGCTGCCATCACCCCCCATCACCACACAGCCAGGCACTGGAAGCTCAAAATGACTGCACCATCCTGGCCTGACAATAGAGTAGGACTGTGTATCATCTGCGTGTCAATGACACCACAGCCCAAATTATTTCATTATCTCCTCAGTGGCCTCATATACATGTTGAAAGGAGAGATGACAGGATGAAACCTTGTGGAATCCTGCATGAGAGAGAGCTCTCGGGGCTGATGAGCAATTGCCCTATGCCATCCTCTGGGATTTCTCTGAGAGGAAAGAGTGGAACCACACAAGTGCAATCCCTTCTGCCCCAGCCTAGGTCCACAGGTGAGTCAGAAAAGCATCATGGTCAGTGTGATGTCCAAAAAGGCTGCTGGCAGAGCACTTTGCAAAAGCTTTCTTCACTAATAGGAGTTCCCCATCAGCCACAGGAAATAGTGTAGCTGTCAGGATGCACTCAGACTGGAAACCAGGTTAAATAGTTTCAGAAGACTTTAAGTGAACTCGGAATTGCTTTACCAGAAGCCTCTGTCATGCACCAGAGTGCATTTTGTACTGTCAGGAAATAAATTTTAGAATCTGAGAGTGACTGAACTGTTTTTTGGGTGGGATCTTTTTGTTTTGTTGGTTTTTTGTTTTTTTTCAGTTGTTTTTGTTTTGCTTTGTTGTTCTTTTGGTTGGATGGTTGGTTGTTTTTCATTTGTTATATTTTTTTAACCCAGATAATAATTTATTTAAGGCAATCTAGAATTTTATTTTCCTACTAGGAGACACAATAAACATTAGAAGTGGCCTGCAATGAGGCCCTGTATGTCATCTAAGTTCATCGCATAACTGTAAAACTCAGAGAGCACTTCAGCCTGTGGAAAATTGTTTCAGTGTTGTTTTGTAATAGGAAAGGTCAGTCCTATCAGACTTTTGTTGATCCTCTCCATCAAATAGCAGCAAAAGTTTTTGAAACAACCAGCATTCAATTCAGTTACAGAGTAAAGTGTCTTGTGTTTCATCAAACTATCTGGAACTACTCTACTGATCTTGACTTTGTAAAGACTATAGTGAAAGCAAAGCTTGATTTGTGGAATTAAAATTTTCATTTTGCTTGATATTATTCTCTTAATCTGAGTAGGCAATGAAATCTTACATATCTTTTGGTCTGAAAATAACTTCCTAAAATTGCTCATTCTACTTCTGCCAAAAACCGAGCAATTGATAAGTCTGAAATTGAATATACATTGGTGATATCTTCAGGTGATTGGTGTGAACTGTCTGCAGCACACTTGTGCATTATACTTGCTATGGATTGAAAATGTACTGCATTAGAAAAGTCAGTGGCAAAATATTTTTCATGTGACCATTTTGTATATATATAGATATGTATAGCAGATACATATATGCACAACCTTGGATCTACAATAATTTCTAAGAATAGGTATATAAATAAGCAATCTAAAAATCTGATCATTACAAATACACTTCAACTTCTTTGAAATACTTGCACTTCAGCTACAATGATATATGATTTCACTTTTTCTGAGGTTATTTTCTGTCTTAATGGTTCATCTCTTTGTGATCCTAAGTCAATATTTTGATAGGATTTATTTTTCTGTCTAGAAGGTTTAAGATTGACATGTTTCTGATCTACATATTCAGAATACCTGAAAGAGTGGCACAGGAATAAGAAAATTGTTAGGGAGGGTGAGCCTGACCCAGGTGCATTCATTCTCAACTAACTTCAAGACAAAAAGCAATGTGATTGATATGTCCTACTAGGTGCTAGAACAATGGCCCATAATGCCAGACAACACAAAATTGTTTCTGTTACTGCTTTAAGGTAATTGAAAAAAACTTCTAATAATATTTGACACACAAGACTGGAAGTAATGAACTTCTGAGTAAATTTGAAAGCTTTATATTAAATGCTGTCAGTTAACTTTATATTATCTGCATCAAAGAAGGGGAAAATATCAGTAAATGACTGGAGATTTTTATATTTAAAACATAATGACTATTAATCTCTTAAATCAAAATGTTTAGAGTGATGAAGGCATGCTGTTCGAGTCTTTCTGCTGATCTTTTTAGGCTGTTAAAAGCAAAGTCTATGGTGATAGTCTAAAAATTTTCTTTCTAACAAATGTTAATACGATTTCTAATTGCCTTTCTAAGTCCCTATAAAGCAAATTACTGAAAACAATGTAAGTATTATCCACCTTTCATAGTAATACATATATGCAAAGATAATTTTTTTTTCTCTCAGGCAGTAAAGCCACACACAAGCTGTCTAAATAGATTGTAAGAAGGAGTAACATTGCCCAAAATTATCATGTTGGTTCTACATGACTTGTGAGCTATCATCTGTGGCAAAGAACATTAGAGGTATCAGATGCTTCTTTACTCATCTTAAGGAGATGAACCTTTTCAAAATTGTTTTGCGTTAAAAGGCTAAAAGCTACAGTTCTGACTAAAATTTTCTTTTGTACACTTTTTGGTGATGTTTTATCATAATTTGCTGCAACAAAACAGATGTACTTAAGTGCACTATTGTTTAGAGAGCTGTACACCATCCTTAAACTCTTCTACCATTTGATTATGTCTAAGATGACTTGAAGACAGCATTTACTTTCTGGTAGTAGTTAAAAAAGACAACTTATGCTTTTGTAAAGGTTAGCAAAAAATCAATAATAACTGATGTTCTTGTAACATGCCTGCAGTGTGGAAGGTAAGTCAGGGGCAAAAGGTTATTTTCTTTGAATTAAGTGGAGAGACGTGTATTATATACTAAAAGTGGTCAATTTCATGATAACTGTTTTGAAATGCACCCTGTGAGTTCTATAAAAATTTTGTTGTTTTCCCCTAGCAATCTGACTGGTCAGTTGGATTCAGGATCAAGACATCGGTTTATATTTTCTAAAATCATATCAAAAAATGTCTTTTATCTGTCACCAAAAGAAAATTATTTCTGGAGCTGCTTTTTGTTTTCATGCCTTATTATTCCAAAAGTTGTATCATAACAGTAAAAGAACACCAAATTTAACTGTACAGAAAATGGACACTACAAAGATTGGAATTGAAATGAGACAAAAATTGCTAATTTCAATTTACAAAAGTAAAACATAAAGTAATCCTAACATTTTTTGAATATGATTTTTTAATATGTGGGAAAGTTCTTCCTTATATTTATCAGATAGAACCCAAAGAAGGACAAAGATACAAGTTAGGAACTCTTACACAACTTTGCAATAATCTTTGTTTAAAATACATGATTACTTCAGTGAGTGAAATTTGAAACAAAGAAAAGAAGATTCCCTTAATCAATAACAATATTTTCTAATACAGTATGTGCAGATAAGTTTCCATAAACTTAATTTATACAAAATAATTTGAAAACACAGAATGGAAGAATTTTCCATACAAAATAATTATCAAAATTGGGTTATCTGCTTGTTTAAGACTGTTAGTCATTCCAGTATTTCTCATTTAATGAGTTTTCATATCCATGTAAAATTTTCAGATAAAACATTTTGGCAAATTTCTTGAGATCTCATTTTCAGGATATTTCAGAATGTTGGCATGTATCTTACCTCTTGGATATTGATTGTAATTCTTTTCCTACTGATATTACCTAAAATTTTTTACCTTTTACAGATCTTTGCAAAGGTTTGATGGATTGATGCATGCTGAAAAGCATTTATTCTAATTTGGCACTCTTGTTAGATGTCTTGGCAAAAAAGAAGAAGGAGATGAAATCTTAAAAGTGTTCAGTGTTAATGCGTCATTTTAAAATTAGAAGGAATTTGTTCCTCAGAGTATTTCAGTTTTTAATTCCAGAGATGAGAGTCATATAATGGCTGGAAGTGGTATAATGCTGAGTCGCACCATTTACTTCCTAATGGATTCCTTACAAAATTCCTGAGTTATGTGCTAGGTTCATCACACAGTGGAAGTGCCAAGATCTTAAAGCCTTAGCAATTTAACCTGAAAGACATAGGGAATGCTAGAGTAAATCTTGCCCATTTGGAAGATTTCAGGGTTAATTTCAATTTCATAATCATAATTGAATTTTGATGTTAAGCAACAGCATTTTCTTAAAATAAAATAAAAAAAAAAAGAAGAAAGAAGAGGTCTAAGAGGATTGAATATTTTCTTTCAAAGAATGAGTGGATAAGAATGTACAGTTTTCTGCTTTCTTCACAATGCTCAGCAAAGATACCTTATGTACAAAGATCTGACATACTACACTAAGGCCATTCAATTAGGAATTTTAGCCACTTCACACAATGAAAACTGTAAGATCTGTCTTGGATGTCAACCCAGTGCACAGGAATATTTTTAACAAGGATCATTAATGAGTATCCATTGCAGAGGTCACTCCAGCAAGAAATGTCAGTTAGAAATGCCAAACTTTTGCCTCTGGAGGACTTGTACTTGACTCTGAACCAGAGAGATATACCTTTGTCTCCTTTGGACTCACAACTTTTCATAGTTTTAGGTGATTAAACCCTTTCTATTATAGGTTGATTAGGTATCATTCCTTTATTTCAAACTCAGTAGGAGAAAGGAATGCTTCAAATGAAGAGTATCACTGCCAGAGTAAGATTGCCCTTTCCTTCCTACTTGCCTGTTCCCTTATTCATACAAATAATTAAAGAAGAGGTCTTTTTTTCAGGATTTGATTAATTCTGGTACTGTTCTAACAACTGAAGCAACACCTGTTTTTACTCTTCTGCACAAACCAGAATTTTATGTAAAAGCTTTGAATTCCTCACTGAATCAGGAACTACCACCAAAGCTTTGCCTCTGCCACTATGTGCTCTCATCCCTAATCTACCGAACAGCACACATTTTCCCTCTTTCCCTTTTTCTCACCTTGCCTCTGTTAACTGCTTCTGCAAAGTGGAACAGGATCAGTGGGCAGAAACTGCAAGTGTTGTGTTTTTTTTCCTTAGAATGGTCTAATGCCTGCAGGTTACAGCTATTTACTGAGACATTGAAGCTTTAAATCTCCTCTGGCAGACACTGTTAAATTGACACTCTCAAATGCCTCTCACATTCAGCTCCAATGCTCCAGCTGATGACTGGCTGCTCACAAGAAGGGTGTAATATTTGCCACGTGTTCTTCTTCAGCAGTTACCATATTTTTTAAGGAACTTGATTTGTTAGGTCCTTTCAGGGCATACCTATTGGATTGATGACCATGCTTGGAGAACTTGAGTGTGAATTCTGATAGGATCCAGGGCTAAACCAAGCATCAATGTGTTTAACAGAATTTCTACTATTGACAAATGACAAAGCTATAAAGTTCAATGTGGAAAACGGAGTGCCTCTCCGCTCAGAGTGCATTCAGCACTGGAGGTTGGAAGCTGAATGCAAACTTTTATAAACACAGCTTCAATTTACGTTCCCAAAAAACTAGGTGGGTTGAGATGCTTAAATGTTTTCTGTATCTAATCTGCAAACTCCAGGTTTGTATGAATAATGGTGATATAACAATTCAGAAATAAATCAGAATTCTTATTTGAGAGATAAATTAGACAATTATATATTTACTACCACTAATCACACAACTACCAAAATCACACAACGGTCAAGAGATTATTGTAGTAATTCTAGGCACTTTGTCTTGTTGTTGTTTGATTGACTTTTTGTTTGTCTGTTTTTTGTTTGTCCATTTGCCTTCTTTTCCAGTTCATCTCCCTAGCCTGGAGATTTGCTATTAACAGAGAAAAATGCAAAGAGCTAGATTATACCTCAAATTTGCTTTGGGTGAAAGCAATTGTCAGAGGCTTGGCATAACATCTCAGCTTCCATTAGCTGGAAAACATTTAAATAAAAGTATATGATACAAGTGGTTAATTCACAGGCCTCAAAACTGAGACTCCTTTTCCTTACTTCCATATTTCATCCATACTCCAATTCTTGCACCGAGGCAAGGCTCATTACTCAGCATACTATTAACAGTCGAGAATTCAGTCAGACTGAGGGAATAAGGAGGTTTTATTTTGCTTTTCAAATGTTTTGCACTGTAAAATGGAAAAAGGGCTTTTAGGATCCAGCTTTTGATGAAAAAATGTTAATAAACTGCTTCTCTAATAATATGCTTTTCATAAAGGTCCATGAAATGATTTTTATTTTTTTTAGAACACACACCAGTAGTGGTAATAGTGTTTATATAGAGAAGATATTAAAAATAATGGAGTAGATATTAGTTTTCAGTAATAAATTTCAATTTTGACAGTATTTGAACAAGAATTTTGGTAAACTTCTTAAACTAAAGCTTGTTGTTTTGTTGAAGAACACTTATTTAAATAATATAGAAATTGGGTTATTGTTTGTTAATATGGCCAAGGAGATTTTACTGAATACCTAAGGTACACATTACATTGAGATGCTGTACTGTAAAGCTAACCTATGCTGACAGAAAATCTGCTTGAAATATTTTTTTGTATCATATGCATTCATAGTCAGTAGCTCACAGATAAGTAACTGTAGACAAGGTGATTTTTACAGAGTCATCACAGCTTTATAAATAATTTTAATTATTATGTGATGCATATTTTAGAGACAGCAATTTGTTTTGAACTTCAGGCTGAGACAAAGCAAACTAACAGGACTGACAAGGCTGTGCCAATACAGTGGATCTGCTACTAGATGTTGCAGTTAGACATTTGTTACAGCTGTTTGTTTTTTTTTTCTCATTCCTCTATTTCCCTCTGTAGAGGTCCTTCTGTAGTGCCATGGTAGAGGAGCTAAGGATGTCTCTGAAGTGTCAGCGTCGATTAAAACACAAGCCACAGACCCCCGTTATTGTGAAAACAGAAGAAGTTATCAACATGCACACGTTTAACGACAGAAGGTTGCCAGGTAAAGAAACCATGGCATAGAGCTGGGAAGCCAAATACCCCAAGCACAAACTGTCGTCTTTTTTCCAAACAACCTTGCGAGAATGTTTCCTGTGGAAATATGCAACAAGTGCAAAATAAAATGAGTTACCTCATGCCGCTGTGTCTATGAACTAGAGACTCTGTGATCTCAGCAGTTGCAATGGCCAGACTCGAATCACAAGCATCATGGATCAACCAATTTATGCAGGGTTACACTGTTTGTCATGGGTTTCCACCATTCTGAATGAATGAATGTTCCATGTGAGTTTTGTGGCTGGTTTCAAATGCAGTCTAAGTGAGAAGTTACAGGTTCCTTTTGAAGTTCAACAATTGCCAGGAGATGTCCAAGATCATACAAATCACAGAAGGAGTCTGGTAAAAGTAATATCTCAGAACTGTAGTGGAACAAGAAACCATATGGTCTTCTGAACTTACCAGCATAGAAGAGTTGGTAACTGCTGGTAGACTGAAACTACCATCTGGATAGGAGATATGAGCTTCCTGGATGGAAGAAATGTTAAAAGTGAAGAAACATGAATCCCATGAATAGAAGGATAAATATGAGGATGCTCACCTGCTTTTTTTGACTGTTTGTGACACTGAACTAAGTAAATAAATAATATTAATTTAAAAAAAAAAAGGTAACTTAAATTTAACTTGGTTGGAACTTTGATCTAGAAAAAATCAACAAAAATATTTCCACAATTTTGACCCAATTTTTAGATGAATGGAAGTTTCCTTAGTACAAAGGAATGTACCTTACAACCTTTAGATATAAGCAATTAATTTTTTTTTCTATAATTGTGAAAAAAGGGAGGGGGGTGGGAAGCAGTATATTTCATACATAGAGGGTTTTCATTTTAGTCTGAATGAGTTTTGAAAGCCTTGTTCCTGCTACTAATTGAACTCAATGGAGCCTGTGCAATTCTCGCTAATGTTGGAAGTGGGATGGGTCACCTAAAAGAAGTGAATGTTGAGAACTTTAAGGAGGACTGCATTTTTCAATACAGTCACAGTACTAAATGAACAAAATTCTTGAGCAGTTTTTTTTTTTTCAAAAAAAAAAATGTTCAGGTTTATTTGTGGAAATGCAAGATTTCTATGAAAATAGTTTTTGTATGGAAATTTTTGTAATACTTTTTATCAACAAAATAAGAACATGTGTTTCTGTCAGGGGTGTGATGCCAAGCATGAGTGGTAGTGCGTGCACACCACCAACGTTTGGTGAAAACTATTTTTATCATGAAAAAGGAATCTTAGAAGAGACATATTTTCAAGTTATATAATATAAAAAAAAAAATAGGTGCACTACCACCACTGCTTACCATGCTACACCCCTGGTTTCCACTAAGCTGATAACATGCTGTCATGAACAATTGTGTGTAAATGGTAAAAGACACAGACCTCTTGACCACATTGTGATAAAGTGCACTCAGTTTGCTGTTTGAATCCAATGCNGTGCAGCAGCTAAAGTAGTGACCTAAAGCAAAACAAACCATCACAACTCATTCTTTAAAGAAAAAAAAAGAAAAAAGAAAAGAAAGCATTGAATTTATGTCAGTTTTAGTTGTTTTGGTTTTGCTGTGTGATTTGAGCAATGTATGTACAGTACTTTGTGTCAGTACTGGTACTCAGCTTCAGCTTAGTGCCCTATCCTGACAATTCTTGCCGCTAAATGCATGGCAAGAGAGTTTGCTGGGATTTCTGAGAGAAGTCACAACATCACATTGCGATACAATTTGTAGGATCTGGCTCTTAGCTGCTTCAAAGCTAATTTATATGTCCTGACTGTGGTGAGTTCCTGGACATAACATTTTGAAATACTGCCCTACGGATGCTGAATCTTGCACTTATGTCTAGTGTAAATTTATTTGTATTTCAACAAGAAATTTATAGGATGGACTATGTAGGAATGTTATGTCAACCAAAAAAGTTTAAGATGTTTTTTGCAAGGAAAATAATTAATTTGACTAATTAAAGAAACTGACAACAAACCATTGAAATTATCATAAATAATCTATCATTGGTGAATAATGAGATTATTTGTTTACTGGGACTTAATTTAATTTTGTCATCATCTTTATAGCACAGGAGTATTTTATATCATTCCAATTGTAGAAATTATATCATGAAGTTTGGGGGGAAATGGGAGGTTTGTGTCTACTACCCAGTTATCATAAATCTTCATAGAGATTGAGCTGGCCATTTCCTTTGTGAGCAGGGACTGAGAAAGCAAATTCTCTTATATTTGTGAGTTTCATCCCCATTTATGCGATAACAGAGAACAGGTTATCTTTGTCTGAAGTATAAACAAGATAAAAACACCTTTAGCAATTATTCTGGAGTGAGTATATTTGCATAATTTATATTTAAGTTAATTCTTTAAAACACAAAGGGGAAAAGAGTAACTGTCATACAACACAATGAGAACTCCTAATTATGATGGCTTGGAATGGAAGAAAAATTGGCTATTGCATTTGATTGATGATTTACAATAAAATTTGTAAAATCGTGTAATAAAATGCTGTATTATATTCAAACAAACCTTTCTTTTTTCCATTGAGGTTGTTGAAATAAGCAGGATTTCATTCTCAACCTGATGCACATGACTAATTTTCATTAAGCTTTATGTGAGCCAAAGTGTGAATGTAGAATATGTCCCAAATATTTTATCGGGTCAAAGTCCCCCAAGGAAAAAAAAAAAAACAAACTTCTATCACAGAAGTGCTGTGTCTTAATTAAGATTTCATTGAGAATTTCAGCCTTCCATTACTAAGGGAAATATGCAAAGTTACTGGGAATTTGTATTAAAAATCAAGACAAGAAATGCATGGCTCCACAGATTCATAGTAGGATAATGGCTTTTTTTTAAAAAAAAAAGTCATACATAAAGTCATGCTGTTACTCTGTTGTGTACTAGTAATTATTTCTCTATTAAGACATTTATGAAAAATTGACTAACAAAGACCTGACTACCAAAGCAGTAGAATATACTACTGGTAGTTTTGTACTCCAAAAAGTTCAATGGTTCATTTTCCTTTCACTTTTGTGAAAAAAATCCTCAGGTCTGAAGAAAACTTCCTCATTTTGAAAGGCCTCTGAAAAGTTAATACAAATTCCCAAATTCTCATGTACTGTACATTTCTATACTGTCATTAAAACTGATGGAACTACACCAGTTAAAGTCAAGTGAGTATCTGGCCCATGAAGACTCAGAATCTGTAACTTAGCTGCTTTATGTGTTTTCATGTAGCAGCTTAATTAGTCTGCTGATTTCCCAGGACAGGAAGATGGGTGCTTCTCTGGCTTGAATGTCACTCTAGAGAAGACTTTTAAGGCAGTTATAGCTCAGTTATATGGTCCTACCTGGTAGATGACAATTGGTTGTAATAACAGAACAGGATATTTTTTTTTTCTCCCCTGTGTCTGCTTCAATGAAAATAGACATCTATAATTTTCAAGAATTCTCAAGACACGCAATTTAGATCTTCAGGTTGTCTCAGCATGGTTGTGTAGCAATAAATAACTATATGAATATTATAGAGAAAAAGACAAATCCCTTTTTATCTTATTTATAAGATAAATGTCATTTATGAAGGACTGGTAGTGAAAATTTTGAACCAAATAGTTGGATGAAATCAAGCGATCTATGGTGCTTTACAGCAAATGAGGATTTGTCCAATCAGCAGTCCATTTCACAGTATTCTCATTTTACATAAACATAAGTACAGGCATATCCATGGAGTATCTGGCAGGTTTTATGTGCAATATTGTTTTCTAAAATTTCTATGTCAATTTTCAGTTGAAAAATTCAGCATAGGTTTGAAAAAGCCTTTTCTTTTATTTTAATATTGCTTGAGGTTCTGTGCATTAATCCTTCCTGATCTCATAAACAGAGTGTTCCCAAAATCCAAAAGAGCACTCTTCAGTCCTACTACACTAACTAGTTAATATTTCAGAAGGGAAAAAAACATAATTTATGAAGGGCAAAAAAACCCAAAACCAAAATCCGAAGTCCCAAATAGAAGTAGGAGAAATGCCCTGATACTCTACAAAATAAAAATGTTTTCAGGGAAAAAGGAGTCATAAGCAGAGATAATGTCATACAAAGAGGTAAAAGATAATGTTATAAATAATTTTTGTATTATTATTTTATTAAGGATATTAGAAAAATATGTAAAGCATACTTCAGGAACAGCTTCACTAAGTTTCCAAATACATTAGTCTCCAAACATACCAATGAACACAAAATACGGTGACCAAAATACTGACTACTTTGAAAGAAGCGTCAAAATTCCTACTTCAGAGAAATCAAAATTTTATCCAATACAGCCCCAAATATGTAGCGTCATAATATTTAAGACAAAATTAGGTGTACAGAAGTGATTTGGCTTTCTGTCATAATTTCAAGGATGTGTGGGAAAAGAAAGCATTGCTGAGGTTGGCTTGTCTGACTTACAAGATCATTGCTTTCCAACCTCAAATATGTTAGTTTCCTGTTCCCTTCCTTTCCAGTCTTGCCTCTATGCCTTCCTACAAGCACCTCTGACACTATCAAATTTATTTTCAAAGCCCATTTCTTCTAGCTTTCCTTTAAATATAGTTCTAATTTAAAACGAAGTTACTCAAACAACTCATCTCCCCAGTTTGTATCCACCAAGATAAACACATTAGCTTTTCATGTGACTGTGATCTAATTGTCTTTCTTCTCATTTACTACCCCTCTCTGTTCCCTGCCTGTGTTATCTTCTCCTGTTGTTCTTGTACTTGCCTAGACTGTAAGCTCTTAGGGGGCAGGGAATCTGTCTTTGATTTGTTCTATGTAGCACCATGAACTATGGAGCTATATAAATAATAAAAAATGTAGATCTTCTTAATTGATGTTTGAAGTGATAGTGATCTGATTGACTGCCAGTCTAGTAATATATTGTTTTAGTTCATTGCCTGAAATCCTAATCACTGCAGCAATAGGATAATAAAAAAAAACAACAAAAAAACAAATCAAAACAAACAAACAACAACCAACCAACAACCAACCCAAAGGAGCTATTACACTGACTCATCTTACTGGAATTTTCCCTACATGGTTGGGATATAGGAATACAACATCATGTTCACATACCTTCTATAAAGGTTTTAATAATAAATCAGTTACATTAAAAATGAAAAAAAAAAGTAGGCTAATGCAGATATACAGGATGAGCTTTGGAAAGAGAATTTTTAATTGGTTTAAGCTTTGAAAAGTTATGATTAAGAGATTTGTTAAGTTGAAATCTATAAAAATATTTTATTAATTATTTTATGGGCATAATTAGAAATTTTCTATGAAATATAATTCTAATCAAAATTAAAGAAGTACTTGTTTCTGTTCAAGAACTCTGACTTGGACTGGAATGACAGAACTGTGGGAATTTAAGAAAAATGTTAACTGTATGAAAAAAAGGAAATGTTGCATCTGATCTTAAGGACAAACATATTAGCTTCGTCTTTAACGTTTTTATTCAAGTAATGACACTCTGTATCATTGAACTCGGTTTTTATGACTGTTGAATCACTGCTAATTTTACATAGGTCTGTCTTTCAAGAACTTTCAGAGCTAATAGAATGTCTTTCTTTCCTAATCACACAATGTATAGTTTTTTCTAGCTACTTAAGAAATCTAAAAATAATGAAAAAGTCTTAGAGTTCCCTTTTTTGCAGTGACTATTGGACCTTTGTTTGAAGGAAATAAGATATTTAGTGCTACATTAAACTTACCTGAAAAAATTTGTATGAATACATTGAAGATTAGTAAAGGTTGAAGCTGTTGTTAATGTTCTTTGTGCAACACTGTCTGCTACAGACCAAATTTGTACTAATTTTGTTTTGAAGGTACAAGTTCAAACCTTACAGTGGTTGCCTCTTGGCAGTTTTGCACAAGTAGACTGCAGGCTGTTAAGCCCAGGGAAAGGAAAGCAGCCTAACACAGTAGTAAATGTCACTCTGTTTATGCTTTAACCACCCTAACTGTCTGGGTCATTTAGACTCAGGTAAATCAACAGAAATTTATGTAATGTACATTCTTGCAGAGGATACACTCTGTCCCATCATACAGATAATTAATGAAGATATTAAAAATATGAGACCCACTATGGACCCTTTGGATACATCTCTAGGTACTGGCCTGTGGCTGGACTTTCTGACAGTGCTTTCACCATGACAAGTGAGCCAGTTTTCAATCTACGTTGTTATTCACTGGTCTAGTTCATAGTTCATCACTTTGAGACTTTTATAGGGGATAATGCTGAGAACCTTGCTACAGTAAAAATAAACATCCACTTTTATTTCATCTTCTGGGCAGCTAGTCTTCTCATTAGAGAAGGCTATTGGGTTGGCCAAAGATGACGTTCCCCTTGTAAATCTATGCTGACTAGTTTAAGACACTTGCTTGACCTCAATATGTTTTGAAATTATTTCCAGGATATTCTCCATCATCCTAACGGGGATGGAGATGAGGCTGAGATGAACCTGTAGTTTTCAACATCCTCCTCGCTGCTTTTCATGAAGGGAGGAGTGACATTTACTTTCTTCCAGTCCTCAGACATCTTTGCCAACAACTGTGAGCTTTCAAAGATTATAGAGTGACCTCATAATTACATCAGTCAGCTCCCTCATGCTTTGCAGGTGCATCTCATCAAGTTCCATCAACTTATATATGTCCAGTCTTTTTTAAAAGTTCCCTAACACAGTCCATGTCTACCTGGGGTAAGTATTCTATTCTCCAGACTTTCCCATTGGTTTCAGGGCCTAACTGAGGGCCAGCCTTAACCATAAAGACCAAAACCACAGAAGATACTGAGTACCTGCCTTTTCCATGTCCTCAGTAGTACCCCAACCCTATCCTGCAACCATCACGTGATTTCCCTATTCTTTTTTGCTGTTGATATATCTGTAGAAACCCTTCTGGTTCCCTTGCTGGGTTCAGTCCAGGTGGGCTTTGGCATTTGTAAAATCATGAGTGCATTCCATGACTGCTTTCCTTGGGATTTTTCTAAGCAAGTCTTGGAATGTCAAACCCTAAATTCTCTTCTCCTGAAATCCAGGATTATGATCCAACTTTTGGCCTTCATCATCTTCCTTCAGAATCCTGAAATCCATCACCTGCAGCCTGTACTGTCCCTCATAATTTCTCTCCCTTCTAGTTTTTATCCTGGTAACTGGATTTGGTTGTTTTTTTGTTTTGTTTTGTGTTAGTTTTGGGTTTTGGTGTTTTTTGGTTTTTTTTTGTTTTAACCTTTGTGTTCATGTAGAGTGACTGCAAAAACAGAATGCTATCAAAAATGTAAACATTATGTAATAACGATAGGTAAGTGGCTTCTCAGATTGTTGGTGTGACTTTTGGGGAGGATCAAGGCTAAGGATTAGACTTTATCTTTGTGGGTCCCTTCTAACTCTGCATATTCAGTTAATCTATGATAATCTGGTTTAAGATGTTTATGTGATGATATCACATTAACTTAATTTAAGGACCCACATCCAGAATATCAGTTGTTCAATTCTTCTTAATGTGTTTGTAACCTCTGCAATATAAAAATTCTGTACTACTATCATTGTTTTGACAAAGCCAAGTTCAATCATGCTGCGCATCAGCAACACATCTATGTCTTTTTTCTAATTAAAAAATTTTCTAAGTATGTAGCAAAATTAATGCTACATAAGACTGCAGAGAAGCTGGGACTTCAGTTTATCTAAACACTTAGACTACAGGCCTACCTATGGAAGCTGATAAAACACACAAGCAGTATTATAAATCTGTAGGGGTACATAGCTCTTTTCTGGAAGATATGGCTACCGAGGAGGCAGTTATTTTTCACTAAGGAAGATTTCCTGCCTGGAACAAGGCATCTTTCTCTGACACAGTTTTGGCATGTTTTTCTGCATGCATTCCACAGAAAGTTACTCCCCAGGCACAAGAGCAATAGCACTCATAGATGTGCTGCAAGGCCTTAGCAGCCCATGAGGGAGCCAACTGGGGGGAAAGTGACAGAAAAGCCCAAGGAATGAATGAAAGCTTTACCTTTGCCTTGTGCTCTGAGGCCTGGTCTTGTCCATACAGTGCCCTTAGGATCTATAAGTTTTCAATGTCCTCGCCTCTGAAATAAACCTTTTGAATCCTTTCCACTGTATTGCCATTGTTTGGGGGAATACCTGCATACATTTTGCTTTAAAAAAATCAAATAACTATTCTTAAACAGTGACTGAAAATGCACTGCAAGGAGCCATTAATTTTTAAATGGAAGATACAATGAAGTATGGTCTTTGAAACAAGCTATCCATGGATGAATACATACTAGATGAACTACAAGGAGTCTTGTTCTAGAATATAATTGAATGACCCAATATTCCATCTGTTTATTATGATGTCAACCTCTTAATGTATTATAATTAATATTGACATCTTTAACACTAAAAATTGAACAGTATGAGCTTTGCTTGAATGTCCTAAAATCTACTGACTTTGAATTTAATGATGTATCTTACTTGTTAGGAAAACATTGTGAGAACTAGATAACTGACCCTGAGCCCAGTGAGTTGAGCACCCCATTGGTGGCACAAATTATTAGTATGGATTCTGTCAGTCATTTTTCATAGCAGCTCATTATGAAGGTGAGCATGCTACAATCATGCCACTTTTCTAACTCCTTGCCTGGTATAAATGGAATTAATGGGAATTTTTGCAGAATATTTGGGCTGTTAAATTACAGAAATTCATGTGTATTAGTCCATACTTGCCAGTGTTCCTTAAAGCTTACCCATATATGGTATGGTGGAACTTTTTTCATTAACTCTGTGTATTGACGCACTGACTGCTACTTGAAGTCAGTGGCCTCCTTTCTTGGCCTCCTGCTCAGATAAATGTTATGATTTTTAAGGTAACATTGATCTGACCAGATCAATGCCTATTTTTAAGGTGAGAAATGGCTTTTTGAAGATAAATGGAATAAGCAAATCTAGCCTAAGTTTTTTTTTTATTTTAAAACGTGTCAGGAGGTGGATCTAAAAATTATAAATATGGCATGAAAATGAAAATATTGATTAATTTATTGAAGACTTGGCATTCTTTAAAATTCAATGTATAAAAAGGCAGATAAGATTGCCTATTCTTGAGTGAAACATTTTTTTGGTTCTCATTAACCATCTGGAATCCTATTTCTAAACTTTTTTCAGTCTTTCTTTAAACCTGACAGATAACCAGCAAGTGTCTGATAAGAGATTTCATCACTTAATGCTCTTACATTTTCTTTTCAATAATCTAGATGATTCATAGTTGCAATTGACTCATTTTTGTCTGCTAGCTTAATTATGAAATTCTTGCAGTGTGTCAGTTTCTTTAGATGTTAACTAAACTATAGATGTTTTTTAATAATTCTAAAATAATTGTTGAAATTTAAGGATATTTTTAAAACTTCTCAAAGACATTTCCAATGTCCTTTTCCTTTTTTTTTTTTTTTTTTTCATACTAGGAAACTGTTAAAACAGCTTGTGGGTTAAATTTACTCATATATTTATGTCTACATCTCTTGGGGATGCAGATATTTTCTTTGTGTTCCTCAATACCTGTAAACATAATTTTTAGTTTAACTTTCCTTGTAATAGTTTAGTATATATTTCCAGTAGGGATCGTCATTACAGTGTTTGATTTCCTAACAGGCATCTATATTTACATCCTCATAATGACCTCAAAGAATATTGCTTTCCAATTTACAGAATGGCATAAATGACAGAAGGAAAAAATGAGTTCCCTAAGACTGGATGAAGGTCTATGTCTGCCATCTCCTGACCATTTGAGTACAGTTTAAATCCAGGTTGCTGCCAAAAGGAGAGATTATTTTCGTTCTCCATTTTATAGTCTTCTAACTTAATTCCCTCCTTTGTGACATCATTATTTAGTTATTTATACTGTGTAACACTCTCTACTCCCACAGAAAACTGACTGTAGGCAAATATAGCCATCTAGTCTTCCCTTAAGTAAGAATGTTGCTCCATTCTACTGGGATTTGAATGGAGGGAGGCCACATAGTTTCTCCACTTCATTCCATACTCTATTCTGTTTCTCTGAGCAGATGTTTGTTGTCATAATGGGGAGCAAGTCAACCTCAGTCTGCCCAGGGAGTTGCATCTGCTTTTTACCCTAGAATTTTGAGTATTCTCTAGATTTAGCCCAATCCATCACCTCAGAATGGGTAAAGCTACTCAAGCCAACCAAGTGCTAGTTTCCAGCTCTGTTCAACATGAGGACTCAGTTCTCCTCCTGACTAGTTTGCAGCTGAAGCACTGCAAATGGACTGAGAAGACTGCAGCATAACATGGAACAGCCCACTATGCTTGGTTTTGAGACAGAAAAAATAAGACCGCTGAAAGCATCACCACTTTGGAATGCTTTGACTCAGAATTTTCCTTCTCTGAACCATCTGAAACATAATGCTATTTTCCAAAGCAGTCTGCACCTATTAGTAGCTAATTCCCATTTTGCATAGTGGAATATTGATATCCACAAGTACAAATAGTGAACATTCATGGGGAAAAGAAAAGAGGGTCAGTGCCCAAAAAAGTGTGTTGTTACATTGCTTGGAGGAGCATTTTTTCAGATCTTGGTTTACTTTTTATTGTTGTGACTTTATCTCTCTTTTTCCCTGGTATTTATTTTTCTGATGTTATCATTTTAAATGAGAATTATGAACAGTAGAAAACTTAATTTTATTCCACATCCTTTCTTTCTTGGTATCTTCAGATTCTGATATTCAGTCTCTCTCTGGGGCAATACGTATTTTTCTTCAGTGCAGACCAGATGCATCTCTTGAGTTTGTATTGTTTTACCTAGCTTGAAGGCCACTTTTGGATACTAATATGGATAGCCTTAGTTTTTCAGAAGCTGTGAGTTAATGAATAACAATACTAAAACTCATAATATTGCTTCATTTTCCAGAGAGAAATTAAAAAAAAAAAGTCTTATTTCTGTAAAATAGAAAAGACAAAATAGTGATAATTTCTGCAGCAACAGAAACATAAGGTGAAAATCATTTTGCCATTGCCCTTATGAGAAAGTGGGAGTGTTACTCTAGTTCAGTTTCTGTGCGCAAAAAAAAAAAAAAAAATCATCAAACCAGTACTAATCAAGATAAATCTCAAGAAAACACATAATCAACCAAGCCAATTCTGCTTACACTAGATGTGTCAGATACTGGCCAAAGTAGTGTTCACTCTGCCTAAATCTGCCTGATGGTATGTAGTTTCCTATTACAAAAATCCTGATGTTGATTCAGCTTACATCAAAGTCTGATTTAATCCCTTATGTTCTCCAGGCTGCTGTTTCATAAATCAAGCTTTGTGCTAAGCACAATTTGACTCTAACCAAGATTCAAGAACATGTTCCTTTTTTGTTCAAACAGTTGCTGAGCATCTTCATCTCCTAAAAGGATGTTAATCCTTTTTCAACACTGCATTCTTCAGTGCAAAAAGAGAGCCCCGTTCCTCCTTTTTTTCACAGAACCCTAGATAGATCACTGGCTACAAGCAGTGTGTAGTTAGACTTCTGCCTAAACTCTGCATTTGGGAAATAAGCCAAAGTTGTCTGTTGTGGCTGACACAGCATGGGACATCTCTGCTACAGAAGTAGTCAGACCCTTGGATCAACTGTGAGGTTGTAAGACTCGATGGTGCATTTGGATCTTCACACTCTCTTTTATTATTACTCTAGATTGGAAACATAAGAATTTTAATCCTAGAATGGAAACCAACCTTGAGTCCTTCCCTACATGTCTTACTTTTTTTCATCTTTCTTTTTTCTTTTTCTCTTTCTTATTTACTTCCTTTTTTTTTCTTTTATTTTCCTTTTTTTTTTTTTTAATATATTTTTTTTCCCCATATCCTTAGGTTTTGGTTTGTGTGTGGGATTTTTTGTTTGTTTTTGTTTTGTTTGTAGTTTTTGGTGGGTTTTTTTTGTTTGTTTGTTTTGTTGTTGTTTAACAGAAAAAGTTGCATAGCACAGGAGAACTGTATAATTCTCTATGGTATATAATTTTGTCTGTATTCATATCTTTTTGCAAACTGCATTTTGTCTTTTGTAGCTTTTTCTCTTTGGTCTGGGCTGTTTGTGCTTCCTCTGCTATGAAGAACATTACATTCATGGAACATTTATTTGGGACTGTGAAGAGAGATTTTCATAGCTGCAGTGCAGGGAGGGAGGTAGAAAATGAAAACTAGAATCAGTGTCTAATAATCTGTCTTTGTCTTATGTTAGCTCATTTCTGTGTAAGTATTGTCTAGGGAAGGTAATAAGTGAGAAAACATGCCATTAAGGGATTTCCTGCAGGACTGGTTATTACATGATCAAAGACCCATTAGTGAATAAAGCTGGCTTAGTGTTATTTTCATACTTACTCTCAAAAACTGTTGTAGTTGCGGGGCAATCAAAGGACTGAACTGCATCTGGTATTTTTAGAGGAGTCTGACTTACTCCTAAGATGCAGCTTTATATTTTCATTTGGCTCAGCAAGGCAGGAACAGATATAATGAATCCTCTTATAAGAATTTCAGGGACGAACATGTGGTCATCCTGATCCAAGATCCTGAGGAACTTTTTAAATGTGAACTGAAGTGATGAAGTTAATGTTGGACACAGGACTGCAACGTGGGGAGTTCTGGTTTAGCTTGGGTCATAGTGGATAACAGTGCCCTTTGTGAGGGAATTGCCACAGGGAAACATGCTGAAAGCCTTTAAGCTCGGACTTGAATGATACAAATTGCACTTAAATACTTATTCTTAACATTCATTCCCCATATGTAAAGCAGTGAAGATCAAGAAGGATTTTTTCAGCAGGTTCAAAATGAGGAGTATTTCCCAACCCCGTTTTAACCTTCTGTTTTTTGAACTGTAGAAAATCTTAAGGATGAGCCTTAAGACTGAAAACTTATTTTGATTTTCCTTTTGGCCTTTATCAACATAATCTCTATAGTGTTATGAAAACAATATTTTGCATGCTGTACTCTTGATGTTTTGTAAGTGCAAATCATCCATGGTTGACCTTGTCACTGACATTTTTATCTCTCTGAAATATTTATAGCATACTCCTTTTAAAAAGAAAGAGTTGGCAATTGTGTTCATGGTGCTTGTTCTGAAAATACACTGTTTCTTTCTGTGAAACTTGTATGGTACCAAAGAGACAGGAAAAGGCTAACGAAATTATGCCACTGAAGTTGCAAAAGAGACACCTTTTTCTTGGGGAATGTTTCTGCACCACAATGCAGTCAGATGTGGTAGTATTTCAATGAAGAACATTTTAGTAGCATGAGGGAATTCAGCACACAAATCTATAAGAACACAGAAAAAAAAAAAAAAAGGTAAAGGAAGAAAATAAAATTAGAGTAGTAGTCCCTACTAATTCACTTTATGTTCTTTCTTAACCTTCCAGAATAAACATGTATAGCAGTAGCTGTAACCCATGAACACATGGCTGACTGGTCATAATCTTACCCTTCCAGATTTGTAAGACTGACTGGTCATAATCTTACCCTTCCAGATTTGTAAGAATTATCTCACTCTTTATATAGAGTGGTTTATTGCTGTCACAGAAGTTTATTGCAGCACACAGAAGTCTCATGTTCCTCCACTCACTAGTTTTCTCTGTTTCTTTGAAGAATGGAAGGGTAAAATCAGTTGTGTTCTTTATGCTCCTAAGTGGTTTGGTCTCTTGTTTATCCAAGATAAGAAAGTGAGTCTCACCTTACTCACCTTCCTGACAAATGTATCTTAATAGAAGCTGAATAAATATGGCACAAACAAGTTGCATTCATATTTAAAGCTGCGGCAAAACATCTGTTTTAATAATCCTTAATGTTCTCTTATGTAAATGCAAGAGGAAAAATGACTCAACTTTGCCAGTCTTTTAGTCTGGTTGGAATTTGAAAGCTGAGGTTTGTAAAACGGCTCAGAAGGTCCCTGACAAAGGGACACCTCTCAGAACTGAAGCACTTGAGAAGCTGGGTTTATAGGGCCTGCAATAAAGATTGCAGTTACAGCACCAAATCTACCTACAAGCAATTTACCAGGAAAAGAAGAGGGAATACAAGCTTTCTGAGTGTCTGAAATTATTAGAGCTTTAAAGATATCCTTTAGACTATGAAAACCTTGTCAACACTGCAATAAACCTATATATTAACTATGTTAGTGAAGCTGTAAATTGAAAATGAAATTGGCAACAATGTAAAGTGTTTTGGGATTAAATATTTATGTTGTTTACAGAACCCAACCCTCTGCTACATATATTAGAGAATATATAACAGACATGACATTTCCCTTACTGCATCCTCCCCTCCATTTTCCTTGCCTTCCTTCAACAGAGCCTTAGACAAAGAAGATGTGACAGAACTTGCTGAATATTTTGTCTATCACAGTATTCCAGTGTGTATTCCATTGTATGTAAAAGTATCATTGAAAGAATAATGAAACAGTGAGAGCAAGACACCAGTTTGCTAAAAGGTTTTATTTACTTTTGTGTGCAGCATATAAATGCACGTCTTTAGACCATAGAAATTTGCAGGAGCTATTTTCTAATTATTCCATTTACATTCAATTATGCCTTTTGTGGACTTCACCGAAACAATTACCCTAACCCAGAGAACAGCCTTTTAGGTAGCTATACAAAAGAGCATGTTATTACCATTCACTGTTAACAGAGGCAAGCTGAGAAAACTGCTACAAAAATAGTAGCAACCTGCTCCTGTGACTTTGTGTGTATAGGTACTGCTTAAAGGCTACCTTTTGTGAATGTTATTTGCTGACAAAGTTCCAGATCATCAGGAAAGTAAGGGAAAAAATGACACAGCTGATGGTTAAACTTGGATATTCTGAAAGATCAGACATACTTGCAAAATAAGAGGAAGGGTGCCACAAGGCAGGCTGAAATCTCGTGAGGTTTTGTTTCCATGATATTATGAACCAGTCAGTGATTTTACATGGCATATACAGCCAACTGAACCCATGAAACTGTAAAACTTCAGCCTCATTAATTATGCATTTAAAGTTGCAATTTGTTGAACAAGAAATAGAGAGAACATGATACACAAAGTGATATCCCCTTTTTTCCAATTTTCCTTCACTTTGAAATAAAGAAAAGGTGTGAAAATAAAAGCAGAGAGACTGGATAGCATATAACACACATATAATAGTTTAGACTGTTCTAAGATGTATCTTCTGTGACCATAAATAATATGTACTGATGTTTACAGACTGCTGATGATAACTGTACTATAACTCACACCTTTTCTTTGCCCATGCTTCTGTAGCTTCTCTGTACAGACCTGCAGCACTAACCTACTGACCACTCTGATTCTCCATGTACTGTTTCATAATATAAATGCAACAAGGAAACTAAAACGTGTTGATATTTGAGCATTTGTTGTGCTGCAAGAAACAGCAAAAACTGCCATCTGTAGCAAAGAGTGCATTAGAACATTTTATTTTTTGGAACTGCACATTTTCACTCTCAGTATCAAGTACTGGGTCCAATGACCCATTTGGGAGCGTTGCATTTTTCTTCAGTCCCTGTTACTCTCAATGGGGCAGCACATCTTTTCTATTTCATGTATTTACAAGCATAATTCAAGACATTCTGAAAAAAATCTTTGAAGCACAAATGAAAAGAAGTCTAAATCTTAATATTCAAATGTAAGCTCTGATAGAGAGCTTTAGGAAGTTCCACACAGTTTTCACCTTCCAGGCACTGTAAAATGTTAATTTGTGTTAATACTGGAATAAAGAACTGTTTATATGTTTATAAACCTAATACATAATATTGATACAATTGAAATTATCAGTCACCTATGTGAGAGTTTCCCTCTGCACAAGTAAAAGGACTGAAAGGCTACAGACATCATAAACATCGACTACTATCTTTCTAATTGTATGTTAAATAGAATACAAGTAGTTTTCCATAAGAGAAAATACAATCAATCAAACAAACAAAAGGCTCATAATAAGGTATAATAAGACAAAATAATGAAATATTCCTATATATAAGCTGTGACACACTATGTGAAGAAATAAATATAAGGAATTCTGTAAATATGAGTTGATTACTGCTCCACAGTATAGGGAAAAAAGGTAACCATGAAGACACTAATCTATATCTAAACCTGAAGTGAAACCTAAGCACACTGAATTTCAGCAGAACAAATTTTGGAAGTATGCAGGAAATGATGGTTAAAATTAAATTATTTTGAGTAATGAATTAAAAATTGAAGTGTTTAGAGATAAATTTCTTAGACACAGAGATTATGCATGCTACCTAGTAATAACTATAGTCAGAGGTGGATATTATTCTGTGGGGTTTTCTTTTTGGTTTGTTGTTTTGTTTTTGTTTGTTTGTTTGTTTTTGTTGGTTTGTTTGTTTTTGTTGGTTTGATTTAGTTTTTTTAAAGCCAATATCGATGAACAGGGAAATGAAAAAACTACCAGCAGTAAGAAAAATACAGGACACTGTTCAAACACTGTAAAATTACTTCAGAAAAGACAGCAGATAGGATAGACCAAAACTGAGAATTTTGTATATTTGAATTGCCTTAGATATTTAGCATTCACATGATTTTACCTCAATATGAAAACTCTAGTGAATAATTGCTTCTCTGTTGCAAAACCCCATTGCAATAGCCTGTGTTACTATTTTGGGGATTTCTAAGCATTCAAATCAGAAGGATTTCACTTAGCTCACACAGAGCAGATTTCAGTGCTTTCATGACTGTTGTTAAACAGTCATCATAAACAGTACTATTTTACACTCCCAAGAGATGATACAAGTTCTGAATTGTGCACAGACACAACACTACATAATCATTCTTTCCCTTGTTCTTTCTTCTTCATTTGAATGAAGAATCTTGATTTTTTTTTTCCTTTTAGAGCTTCAGCTGAGTAAAAAAGGGTTAAAACAGAAAAGCCTGAAGGGTACTGTCTTCCAGTTGCACTGCTTTTGCTATCTAAACTTTTAGTCCCACATTCAGAGATTAAGTGTGTCTTCTCTGACTTGCATCTTTAAATCAGAAATTTAGAAACAGAATTCAATAAGCAAAAGAGTGCATTAAATTCAGAGTTTTCCTACGGGATATTCATACTAAGTGCCTATAATAATAATCTATTTTATACATATCCCTTTAGATATGATAGGGTCATATTCTCTGGTTCTTTCTCTGGGACCAAAGGATTTTCTTCTCTGTTCATTTAGAGCATTTATATTTCCATTTCTTTTTCCCAATTCATTTTTATACTGATGTATGGATAATTTTGGCTTGTTCATTGGAGCATGATTTAATTTACTTGCAAAGGACTTTATCCTGATTCAACAGTGTAACTTTTCTGATGAAGTATTATCTCACAAGATCAGCAGTGGTACTGATGCTGTGCATTTCCTTTGGAAGGATTTCTTTTTAACTAACATTACATAACAGCACTAATGATAACTGCTCCTGAACTAGTCACCTGATCCTCTTCTGAAATCAATTTTACCATAGAAGTACTAGAGCTTTAGAGGGAGAATAGGTTTACTAGTTCACATAAAACTCTCTAGACGCTGCTAATGACAACAACTGATCAGGTGCCTCTCATAGTGATCCTTCACTTTTCTTGATGATGCATGAGAGCATATGACACATAACACACATGTGCCATGCTGTTGAACAAAGAACAACACATAAAAAAAAACAAAAAAAGAAATCTATTTGCAAGTTATTTTAACAAATAAGATAAATGACAGAGTAGCAAAATGGAATACATGCAGAAAGCAGAAGGACAGGATGACACTTAACACTTAAAAAAAACCCCAGAAAACAAATAGAGTTCAGTTAAAAAGTAAATTTCTCTAGCTATGTGTGCAAAAGTTTTAAAAAAATGTTCACTATTGTTGAAGAATTGTACTGTGTTTGATAGCTTTCTTACCAAATAGGTGACCAATACTTTTTTAAAAAAATCCTCGTAGTTGCTTATATAACTGACATCTCCAGAGCTAAGAGTTACTTCACTGCTCAAGATATTAAAAAAAAAAAGAAACCAAAACCAAAACCAACCAACCAAAAAAAAAAAATCAAGCAATACTTTGCACAGTGTAGTGAATTCATTTATAGGCATCTAGACTAAACAATTAACACTTAAAGTCCTTGATAAATTTTGTTCCTTTTTTATTTTATTACAGTGTATTGTAGGCTTTATAGATAGAGATTTTATTTCCAGATAGTTCAAGAGAGATGCTTTATAATTAAATCCTTTGACTAGATTCATACCAGTAAATTAAGCAGATGATTTGAGGACAAAATAGAACATAAAGCTCCCTGGCTTCTCAGAGTGTTTCAGGTGTGCTTCTAACACTCTTCTGCACNCCCTCCCCCTGCCCCCAAATCCTGGTCTTGGTTTGGGACTGAAGACAGATTGTGGCAAAAAATGGTTTGGACAGGCTATCTTTCTTTAATAGGGAAGAGCTTTCTGGGATTAATGGCATTAGGGCCAGAATCTGTTTCATCACATGTTTAATTTAGCAGTATACAAAGAGACTTGGGGAATAACTGGGTTAATTAAAGTGATGTGCAGTTTTGAATTATACAATATTATGCACTTTGAGGTAGACATGTAAGTTAGTGTTGCAATACAATCATCTAAACATTGAAACACTGACAGGTTTAGAATAAAATCTGAAAAACTGTCGATATTACTTATATATTAATTGCATGCTTTTCTTTTAATTGTGATATTAACATGGGTATTCTTACAAAGAAAGAAAAAGCAAGGACCACATGGTGATCTCCCTACCATGCTTTTCCATTAATCTAAGAAGCAATGCAGGATATGGAAGACAAAAATTCACATATCCCTTCTCACTGAGGATTTGGGTTGTCCTAGACAAGCACAGCCATGAGGCTATAAGTAACTTGGGGTTATCTCAGACTATCTGTTGAAATTTTTCTATTCAAACTACCATATGAGTAATAACTAGAACCACACTGAATGCCCTGCTTACTGACTCCAACTCCAGAATGCTAGCTGTCTGATGAGGGAGGAAAATGATAGAAGAAAGAGAGATGAAGGGAAAATTTCTGCTTCAGTCCTGTAGAACACTGCTTCAAAAACAAGTCCTCTACATTCCATGTCAAGGCCATAATTAAGAGGCACTTTCAATGGACAAAGCAGAGTAGAAAAAGATGAGGTGGATTTGTATAAATATTTTTGAAATTGGCTGTCAAATATCTAGACCTATAAAAAAATAAATATTAATTCCAAGTTTTATAGTACTGCTGTTGTTGAAGACATGGGATGTATGTCCCATGACGAGACAGTATGAATATATACATGAAGAGACAGTATGAATATAAATTATGTTGTAGATTTACAAAGAGTGAAGGTGAAACTGAACAGCAGCTGCTGGATTTGTCTGTCTAGGTGACTATACACTTTTAGTAATGTAACTCTTACCAGCTGAAGCTTCACTAAAAATCAGTGGAACATAAGATGCTGGGCAAATCTTTTTAATGGATTCAGGGTGCCAGAAATTATAACACAGAAAGTCAGACTTCAGAAGGAATGTAGCTAGGCTCAAATTGTTATTTGAAATGTTTCTGCTGTTTTATAGTTATGTTGGAAATATATTTTGTTATGGCATGTTCTAACACACAATGCTTTCAAGAAGTGATTTGGTATCCTTCTGTCATTTTTTACTCTAGCTAGACACCATAATAAAGTCATAAAGGCTAAAGGAAAAACTGCAATAATTCATATTGTGAATAAAGTCATCCTCTGTCTTTATTTTTCTATAATGATTGTTTTAAGGAAGATATACAGCTTGAACAGAAAGGACACTTTAGTTCTTTATCATTTACTTTGCTATTGCAAGTGTAATTATTTTTATTTTTGTAATTATTTTTATTTGTGTAATTATTTTTATTTGTGTAATATAAGAACTAATTTAGACAATTAAATTTCAAAGTAGTAGTGTCAGGAGTGTCGGTATTAGAGTTAATATTGAAGTTGATACTGATATTGTTATTAGTATCATTTTACTTTGAAAGATTCTTTTCTTTTATATCCTTTATTGCTTCTATAGATTTTATGTTGAAACTTGTGCTGCACTAAGCATCCTTGCAATGGGTGTGTGTCAATGCAGTCACAATAATATATATTTGCAATTCTTGTAAAATTTGCCTTTCCTGTGCACACTTTATTTTCTTGGAAAATTTTGCAATTCCTGCATAAGACTATTGTGTATTTTCCATAGATGTAAATGTTTTCATAATTATGAAATAAATTTATGTACAATATCTACTCATTGGGTTTTCTTATAGCTTTTGATCATGGAAAAGAAGAAAAAAATTTAAGCAAGTATTATATATCGAGTGTCTATGAATATAGCATTTTTTTTTGGTTACCCATGATATATTTAGTTACCAGATATATACGCAATAAACTTTTTGGAAAGCAAATCATTAATACTGCAAAAGCATTGCCAGAATGTGACAACCTAAGTTTATAAAAAAGTCAAGAAAGTTATCTTCTGTTAGACCAAACTTCTTTAGATGTTGAAGAAATGCTTTTATTTTTGAAAAGCCATCTATTTTCGTCTGCTGTATTTCAACGTATTTGGTGTAGAAGTGAAGACATGCACAAGAGCTGTATAGTATACTGTCTAGATAGCTGGCATGTAACACATACATTTTAGTTTGACACTTCTATGAAAATATCACAACTTTTGGGTGTTTTGTCTTTACTGGACACAAAAGTCCTGTCTTTCAAACAGTACAACTTTTTCTCTTTGCAATTATAGTGTTATTATTTTTATCTTCTACCTTTAGGAGATTCCTGAATGTTATTTCTGTTTGTTTTTTAAATAGGTATAGACAGGGGGAAAAAAGAAAAAAAAAAAAAAAAACAAAAAAACTCCAAACCCAACCAAAAGTCAGAAAACAAAGCTAACTGTTTCTTAAATCAAAAAAGCAAACAAAAAAAACAAAAACAACAAAGCAAAAAGCAAAACAAAGGGGAAAAAATCACCAATCACCCCACTCGCAAAAAAACCAAACCAACAAAAAAGGTAACATGGGAACTATCCCCTAAAAAATGCAAATTCAAATATCTGTTAAAATAAATATTTAGGAGTTAGGAAATTCAGTGACTTATGAGGGGTTTTCATAAAATCACTGAGAATAAAAGATGTGTTTGAGGTCAAAGAAAAACACCCTCCCTGGTTTATATACGTCATTTGCATCAAATTCCCACTTAATGTCAATCAAACCTATTATTTTAGTTCCACCTACAAAAAATTTAATTTCTGACTGTTAATATAGCAAAAACAAAAGGAAAGTTCTAAAAGAACAATAAAGCCATAAAAAAAATATTTAGCCCCTATTTCTGTTAGGTTTATCTAAGTATAAATTAAACAACTATGACAAGCTAAAATGTGGCAGATTATAAAAAGCCACAGAAGTGGAATTCTCAATAAAACTTTCTGCTCCTTATGAAACAAAAATATTCTCCAAATAATTTTTACCAGAGCTAAATATTATTTCTCAAATGAAACAAGTTGGACAATACATTAAAGAATTTTCAATTTTTCTTCAATCAAAATGATTTTAATTGTAATTGAAAGACAAAAGTAAAAAAAAAATTAAATCTACAACAACAAATAGTACAGATGTAACAATTCCAAATAAAAGATTTGTCAGGCAAACATGTTGAAAGTGTTCTGGAACTACTGAGGATTAAAAATTTAGACTGTGAGTTAGAAGACTAGAGATTGTGTAGACAGTATTTAATCTGTTTAATCTTAATCTAGTCTACATTGACAACTGCAAGAAGCACAGTGGTCAAAATATTACACATCCTTAATGCTGCATGAAAAGATGGATTTATGGCAGTGATAAAATATTTATGCCATGTCCACAAGACCTCTCATGTTATAAAAGCATTTAAAAGTGTAGTCACATTCTCAGATGCACTTGTGGAACTGATTGTCACTGAAATGATAAGAGGATTTTGGATTTCATAATCAGCACACTTTGCCTTTAGAGAGATCCACAAGAGTACATGGGCTTTTACCTACATTTTTGCCCCAGAGTCTTTTTCATTTTATGTTTAACCACCTAGACATACACACATATACACAGATGCCTATATAAACAATTAAATGATATAGTGTCTAAATTAGAAAAGCTCTCTCTCTTTGCTGTTGCAGCCATAAAAATTGGGATTACTTGTTGAAAAAGTAGGAATGGCTCAGAACAGTTTAGGTCTTCTCACACTTTAAATATGGAGTTCCATAAGTATTTGATGGTTGTAGCATATAGGTAGCAAAGTAGTGGTTGACTTGTTTGTATCCACGTTGGAGAATAATGCAGACACATACCATTTATTCCCAATATTTCTCTGTAAGAGACCATATTATTCAATAGAAGATACCATCTTGTTTTAGTAGTTGATTCTTAGCAATACACCATCTTAAAAAAAGTAACAATTTGAAGAGTATTTCTGTGGAAAACTTAAATAGTGCAGGACACTGTTAATCATTTCAGTTAGGATATGATTTGCTGCATCCAACACTAGGCTTAATAAGAGCTTAACTCTTAGTTTGAGAAAGAACCAGATGGAAGGGCTACATTAATTGGGCAAGTGTATCCAGTGCAGTTATTATGCAGTGATTACAGAATTACATGTGCCCTGACAAAATAAAATGACAAATCATCATCTTTTTGGGAAGCAGATAAGTGCTAAAACACTAGTGTTTTTTACCATTTCATTAAATCTACTGAAAAGGAACAATAATTAAAAGAAAAAAAGATTTGTAAAGCAAGTGACGAGCTGGCATCATGCTGTTAAAGACCAAATAATTCCTGAATCTAATTTCCCTCAATACAGAAGCTAATTGGAATAGCTATGGAATTAATAGCTATTTTTTTCTCTAATAAATGTACATGTATTCTCTGAAGTCACACAAAGTTTCAAAAATAATAATTTATCAGATACTGGATCTCTGTGAAACTGCACTGTGGTAGACATACTATGTATTTATAATGACAGATGAATGAGACCAATGCAGCAACTTCTAAAGGGATATTTTGGCTTCACTCCACTTAGCCATATAAGTGAATAAACAGAGAAAAATACTGAAATTATGAAGTATAATTCTGACTGAGATTAATGAGCCTGCAAAATATACTCTACTTTTAAATCAGAAGCAAACAGTGAGACTTTGAAACTAGAAATTTTGATTTCTGTACCAAGCTTCATAATTGTCCAGACTTTTAAATATTTTCTGATTCATATTGCAGTAAAACCTAAATCTCTAACAACCGCAGACAAGAAGAACAATATGGTAGTTGGAAGAATACCACTTTATGAAAATATACTCCTAAATTGTTTCTCAATTATTATGTATTTTCCCTTTTTATTATAGTATATTTTACGAGCATCCTGTGTTATTTCATGTCTGCCAAGGTTTTGATAGAAGTGACAGTTTTTTTGGACAAGTCTGAAACTTGTATGTCTAAAATATTTGTCTTGTAATTTAACTGCTCATTTGAAAAGTTACATGATCGCGGATTTATTCTTTAATTAAAATTCCCTGTGATTTATTGATTACGTATTGTTTGATTAATTTCAGGGATTGATTGAATGGCTTGTTTGAAATGAAAAAAAAAAAAGGTCTGAACTAAAACAGAATTCAGCATTTTGAAGCATTTCATTCAGCT
>VWZF01003613.1:13030-37505 GCA_013396755.1 Sclerurus mexicanus | reverse complement strand
ATTTCATTCAGCTTAGTAGATGAAAAAAAAAATGAATAAAAAAAAAAATGAAAAAAAAAAATAAATAAGCCAATGCAGAATAATATAATTTTCAATAATATTGAGCAAAATATGTCAATGATCACTAAATGTTTATGATTAGGCATTTTTTATTATGTATAAGTCAAGCTCTTAGATGAATGGATTTAAATATATGGTCAAAATTAAAATGAAGTGTTTCACTGAAGACAAGCCTCTCCTGTTCTCTTGGAAATGGAGAACATATTAAGAATTCATTGTACATTGTGAAACAGGAAGATTTTGAAGGAACTGCTAGCAAGAAAATAGAATTCCTTTAACATTTTTGTGCATCAAATGATATACTACATTTGTGTGGTATTTTTCTCCCTTTTCCTATTGTTCATTATGTATTAACACCTCCATTCAGTGGAGGTAATAACATAATTTGCTCTTCATCATCCATGTCTTGCTATAGAGGAATATAATTATTTTTGAAACTACTATAAAATAAGACCTGCCACTCTGTGCTTGTTATTATTCTAAAACAAAGTATGCTTTCAAAAACCAGAATAAATTCTAGTCTCAAACACAATACAGTTATTTACATTAAAAATGTTAACTCTGGACTTTATAATACTGAAAACTTTTTAGGTGTGACTGTTAGAACAGCTCTGTCATGGACAGTAAAATCACATGGAAATACATATTTTGGAAAATAACATAAGTTTCAAAAATGAAGGCTTCAAATAAAGAGATGTGAACTCTCTACACAATATGCTTGCAAGTTGGAATGGACATGTCTCTAGGAATGGAAACACGTCTGTAACATTCCAGAGTCTATGCTTTAGGGACAGCTGTAACTGCAAGAAACCACAAAAAAATGTCTGATCCAATGAAGCCAACCACTTAAAACTCCAATCACTTAAAAGCTTCTTCAAAAGATTAGTTTTCCTGAACTTTGCTGGGATGCAACTGAGATTTTATTTAGTTTAAGAATGTTCATATTTTGTATCTGTGTGCTTGTATGTATGTGTACACACAGACTTGCAAGATACAAATACGATTGAAAGAAATGGTTAGACAGATCAAAAATTCTTTTTATGCATAAGAGAGCAGTCCTGAGATATTTGACTTTTATAAAGCTTGACCTTCTTAGAACTGCAAAGAAATAAGGATCATGCCTGTACTACTGTCTTCCTCACTGTGGTGACAAATCTATCCATTGTCTTTGCTACTGTTCATGGTTTTCCTAGTTTGCAGCAGACTAAACACAGGCTGGATTTATCTATAGTTTGTCACAGTGATTGGAAACAACAGAAAAATCGTTTTTTTCAGAACATAACCATCAACATAAAACATAAACATTCTCACAGGATGTAGTATTTTTCTTTAACTTTAACATGATTGTTGTGACTAGCCTTTCCCAGATATGAAATGGAAATAAAATTTCCAAATTTATTTCTTTTTTGAAGAAATCAAACTGTTTCAAGTTAGGCTTTCAGAAGAGTTATGCTCATAATTTTGAATATGAGTTTCACAGTACTGAAAGAATTAGATAAACTGAGCTCTGATGCTAATAAAGGCCATAGGCAACAGCAAGAGTGAAGATCTTTTCATAAAGAGACAAATCGGGCAACAAAATCTAATATGTGTTATGCAATAGCCTGGAAGAACTGGATGGGATCAGAGAGTAAAAGAACGTTTGGGAGGGTTTTTGGTCATTTGTAGCCAGAATTTTAGGAGAAAGGAGAAGAGGGGATGTGTTAAAAGTTTTTTTCACACTTCTATTATCCCTACGGTATTCAGCTGGACAATATATTTTGGACAATGTGACTTTGGGTTTTTGTTTGTTTGTTTGTTTTTGTTGTTGGTGGTGGTGGGTTTTTTTGGTTTGTTTTAGGTTTTTTTGAGTAGAAGGCTGAGGTTAAAGGTACAAAGCATTACCTAGAAATTCGGGTACCAGTCTTACAAAGTAATTTTAACTGCTTATCTGCAAGCACGATCTATCTAAAAGACTTACAAACCCTTATAAAACAGAAGGCTTCACAGTTCCAGAATCTAAGTTTCTTCAGTAATACTAGCATTTATTTTAAATTTCTACTCGAATGACCTTTTTTTTTTTTTTTTTTTAAAATTTCATGGCAAAGGACCATTTATTATGGCCTGACACTGACTACACTGTCTAGTGCAAAAAGACTTCTAAAGTACTATCTCCACGTCTATTGAGAAATATCCTTGAGCATACAGAATGCGCATTCAAGGATATAATGCCAAGCAGAACATAGATCCAGATAAGCTGTGGATAGTTACTCCTTATTTATTTCTGGAACTGACCCACTTTTAAAAATGAAATAAAATTTTTTTGGGGGACAAATAGTCCTACCTCTCCTCAGCAAATGGTGGAAGGTCGTGATTCTACTATTTAACAACCATTGGACAGAAAATACAAAATGTGTTGCTATATTTCTGAGCAACTTTTTCTGTCCACTCACAGGATGTACAGATATTGAAGAGAACGAGCAATGAAAAATAGGCTGAAGTAACTGCTATTGATTTCAGGGGACTGTTGTCTCTTGTCAGACTGAAAAATAAAACATAAAACCAAGTTAAAACCAAGTTGTAGGTGGGAGAAGAGGAGGGAACATCTAGCTGAATAGAATGAATCTGAGGGCTAAGGCTTGCTGGAATTTATTTATTGCACAAATTCTCATTGTAGTAGTAAGAACATTGCTATCAAAGACACGTATGTGAAGTGTGAGTCGAGTACACTCATAAGTATGTATAAAATTCACATATATATAATTGCCTTACCTCATTCTAATATTACCAAAACTTGTTGACTTACTTAAATACACAGATAAATAAATGACAGAGGTGGAATGTCAGGGCAGTACTTATTGATCTTACTGTTCATACAGAACTTTTCAGACATATTTTTGCTTCTGGGAAGAGAAACAAATCATTACGAGCTTTTTTTTCGATACTTTATTCTCTGTTTTTTTCATTTTTTTTATCCTAATGCACTTGACTAACAACTCAATACCCTGTGACGACTCTGTGGCGGGCTTTCAAATTTGTTTTAGTCAGAAATTATAATTTAAGGTTCGCTGTAGTAAATTATGGTTTCATTCTTGTACTAAAAACTCTGAAAACCTAACATAAAGATTCTGCAAATTATTATTTTATAATGACCTCCAACTACTCTGCTTAGTAATTATTTCTGTTTAACTCATTTAGCATCCTTATTTAGTTTTAATCAACCATGACTTCTGTTGCTTTCAAATCAAATTATATGTTTAGCTTCTATCTGAGCTCCTCCAAAGGAGATCTTAAATTTCTTATCCAAGTAATGACACACTGGATCAAAAATTTACCTCTGGGTCATCTGTATTATTTAGTTGTACTTCAGAAGTATTTTGAGGGCCCACTGAAGAGATATCTTTCCCACTGAGAAAGTTTCATCAGTCTTCATCATAGTTTCCCTGTTGCTGTTAAGGCAGTATCTTCAAGAAATCCTGTCCCATTACTCATTACATTTGTAAGGGATCTGCAGTGACAACTTCTTGTATATATGCATAGGTTGATATGAATAGCTAACAGCGAAGATGCATTTTGGAAGCTGAGTAAGAAGAGGTTTTATGATGCGTTTATATGAACTAGAGTTGTACTGGCTTTATCTTTGAATGAATTCTTACTCTCAGTCCACTTAGATGATAACAGTTAGGAGTGGATATTTAAGCACAAAACATCCTTTTTGTTCCTGGTTAATTTTATAGGTATATTCTACATAGAAAAAGCCAAACATCTGCAGACTCATCCCAAATGTAAGAGAGTTGTATGTTAAACACCGTGTATACATGTACAGGACTTGGAGAACTACTATGTGCATTAACAAATTGTTTATAACAGTTAGTGTTATAACTATTCTGTTTTTCATAACTTGATAGAGTTTCAGCAAACTGTTTAGTCTATTTTTATGGCTCAGCCTCACAGAAACTGTTATAATAATTATGTTAGCTTTGAGAATATTTTCTTTGGCAAGAGTCTCTGATAAGGCAAAATAAAATTACTTTTTATAGTGACAGCTGCTATGAGCTCCTTGCAGTCCGTCAGCAAAGAAGGTAAAATTTAGGTGGTTAAAATAGCCAGAGATTTTGGTCTAGACTTAGTTACAGATCATACTGTTGTTATTTAAATTTGAAATGCCTTAGACTGGAGTCAGAAATAATTGTGTTATATCAAAAGTACAGATGCTATTTTAAAGGGATTTCAGTTACTTCTCTGAAGTAGTCTAGAGGTAAAATAAAATATGTGATTGCTTTAAAGCTGAAGTGGTGCTGAGGATAAATTTATTCTTTTTCACTAAGTTTTTGACTTTGACATTTTACACTATTGAGGGAAATGCTCTTTATATATAAATCAAAGAAAAACTTTGAAAGTAGTGGAATCTGTCAAATAGAGGAAAGAGAGTCCCTGCTGAAAAAAAGGATTGCCTTATCCTTGTTACTTTCTTCCCATTTTCATGAAAAATAGCTGAAAGCCGTGAATAGTTTTTGATTTCAATTCAGATAAAAACCAAGTAAAAGCTGGATTGTAGAAGCAAATTGTTGCTGAGTTTGCATTTCCAGTCTTCTGTCTCTAACAGGCATACTAATAATTTATTAGAGCACTTAATAGCAAGGCTATTTTCCAGTTGAGAACGCAGGCAAACAGCTGTCTCTGCAGCTGATGTTATTGCTTCTTCTAGGCTGGAGAGGCTTTTATCCAAGATGGCTGTCTCAGTCAACTTTTCAGTTGAGTGCATCTTTTCCATAATCCTCAGACTTTCTGCCAGTTCACATGCTTCATCATTTAGGTGTTCTCCAAATGCAGTTTCCTCCCTCACCCAAGCAATTATTATTTTTGCTTTGTGATGAAAGGTCTGTGCACTAGTATTATTGCTTTTTTTCTGCTGTAATGAACCTTATAAATTTGTAAAAACTCATAGAAGGATAGAATTATAGGACTACCCAGGTGGAAAGAGTCCTCAAAATACCATTTGTTCTAACCTTTAAATAAAACCTGACAACATAAAAACCCTTAGTTTGAGCTCTGACTGACGGTTATTGATATATTACAATACATCATCCATAATGGTTGGAAAATAACTATGCAATAAGCAAATTTTTTCTGGATTATGATCTCAGGTCTCAAGAATTCTAGTCTCATGGAGTATTGTCCTCTTTGCAGATCAATACAAACATCATGTCTTAAAAAAAGAAAAAAATACAATTTTAAAGTTACATAAATGTGTGAAATAAAACCAAGCAATGACAGTATACGTACACAACAAATTTTGCTGGCTTTTTGTGGGTTCTTTTAAACATACTTAAACATTTAATATGAAACGATATCTGTAGAGACTTTTTTTTTGGTTTTGATATCATGAATTAAGGGATCTCTGATGGAGTCCACTTTAATGTCATTGATGTTTTTGCATGAATATTCACTGTGGAAAGACCTTTCTCATCCTGAAACAGGACTGGAGAATACACAGAGATCTTCTTATATAGTATAAGAGTTTTCAGGATTCAAGATTTTGAGTAAATATTTTGGAGTAATATTTAAAAAAAAAAATTAAAAAAATAATAACTTGCTTTTCTTCTTAAAACTATCCTTGCCACTCAAATATGAAAACAAACAAACAAACAAAAGTGAAATATAAGTCACATTAGTTTGATGAGACCATTTCATGTAGGGATGAATAAACATAATCACAGGTTGAGATTTTTCAATGCAAAATATGTTTCTAAGGTAGGTTCTTCAGCTTTCTCATGGATTAGACATTTGAATTACTGCATAGCCACTCTACTGATTCTGTCTGTCTTAAATTATAATATTGGAAGGTTAAAAATATAATACAATCTGCAGCTCCAGGAAATATACCTGACATGTTCTAGTAGCACCAACAGTAAATTTAGAGTTGAAAAATAAGATACCCTATTCCTTGCCTTAGGCTTAGTCTACATCATGAAGATAGTGTGCCTAGAAATTTTGGGCTATTGCAAAATATAATAGTTTCAGTTTCATTTTTTTCTCCCTGATCCTTAAAGCAAAGGGCTGGTAGGCACAATAAACTGTTTTCATAGCTGAATGACCTTCAATTCTATCAAAAATGGTCTTTGGGCATTTTAGCAAAAATATTACTAACTCCTGCAAATGACTGATCCACTAACTTTAATACCAAAGTTGTTATCTTAAGCTTACATTCAATAGATAGAGCTCTAATTGCGACAACTATGACAGTTTCACTTTGTACTGTCAGCTAACTCTTTCTCTGTACACCACAGTAACAGCAAATTCCAGTTCCCCAGTTTTTATTAAAGAGCTTTAAGGCAGTTTTCTGCAACAGGTCCTCAATAATCTTTTGACATGGCCCTGCAGGAGGTGAAAGCAATGAAAATGCTGTCAAGGTGGAAAAGATGTAGATTAAGTAATAAAGCATCACCAACACCTGTGCTGAGACCTCATATGTTACAAATGCATACAAAAACTGAGATCAAACTGGCAGAGGTCAGATTTATAAATTTCCTTGAGTCATTACATTACTAAGGTTAATAGAGATAAATCATATAGAAGTACTCTGGGCTCTGGAATTGTACTGGTCTTTTACTTGCAAGCTTGTATTGCTTCAGTGTCCTTAAGGGCTTAGAATAGAAAGTATTTCTGATGGTTGAGTAAAATTTAGTAAATGCTGATATAAATGGTTGTCACTTTATGCTGTCATAGTTACATTAAAAAGGTGGCTGTATTTGAACATTGTCTTCTGAAAAAATAATTTCAAAATACGTTTACATAAATACAAAGTTTTGAAGGTTTTACAGTTTTTATTTTTAAAATAAAAATATTTGAATATTGAGAATAACTGATTTTTCCCATGTTCTCTTTTTTTCATGTAAAACCTGCACATATTAAACATGCAAAATCTGTGGATTCCAGATCAACAACCTAGTATTACAAGTTTTGCAGAAGCTTGTTTTTATGTTATTTTGGTACACTATAGATTTTCTTGTAGCACATATTTGTTTCTATTATTTTACAAATTTTGAACTAAATCATTGCAAGGACATTGTTTGTTCTTAGTACTTCACTCTTCATGATTCAGTGCAACAAGAGCTGGGCAGACTGAAAATATGCAACAACTCAAGAAATGGTGCTAATGCTTTCTTTCCAACATTTAGGATTCTATAAATTCTAAATAAAGTAATTGAATACTCCTTTCCAATCATTTTAAGATAGAAACAGAACAAGCAAACTAATGAAAAAGCCCAATCCATACCTCACTGGTTGTTGAGAAGATATATGTAAGACATGAGATATTTAACATATGTAATTGCTACTTGCTTAAAAATCAACAGTAACAAAACAAACAAAAAAACCACCAACAATAAAAATTCACAGAAATATGTATTCAACCTAAAAAGCACGTTCTAGAAAAAAACTTACAAATAATGCATTTACTTTCAGTTTGTCATCCATGTCAATGATGCAGTAAATTATTACCCTCAACTAGCTTAGAATTTCATGTAAGTGCCTGTAAAATTCAGACCTTAACAGTAATTCAACATTCAATTGGAAATTTAGCATTTTTGATTCAATATTTTCTGTGTTTAAAGCATTTTTTCTGTCATTTGGACAGGTGCATTTTTCCTCTGTATTCAATGTCCCAACCATTTCATGTACATCTGATGCAAAAGTAATATTATAATTTAGGGAGGAATGATAGGCTTACGTTCAAAAGAGGGCGGGCATTCTGATTTCCTTCTTTGAGTGTCTTTACTTAAGTAGACAACATTTTCTGGGCATTTTTAAAGAAAAAAAAAACTTAATTTTGTTCCCACTTTTATATGTAAATTACTTCAGTCAATTAAAAATGTAAAATAATTATGCAGTTTGGGGTTGGATTCAGTGCACTTGCCTATTCTGTAACCAGGTTGACCTATTTGTGCTTTACTACTTAGCAAGTAACTTGAGAATAGCAGTATTTATTTAATCATGTTGATTTTCATTAATTTATTTATACCAAAGCATTGGAAGTTGCATACTCCTATTTACCAAGGGAAAAAAAAAAATAGGAGTTGAAACATTAGAAAATGTTGACAGTTGTTGAAACTATTGGAAAAATCTATTCTCAAAAATGTGAAGCTTATGTTTTTTGGTTGTTTTTTTTTTTAACTTTTATAATAAAGGAAATAATTACTTTCCTTTCCTGATGAACACTTTTTGATAGTAGCAGGTAGTCCAAACCTCTGGACTTCATTAATAAGAAGAGCTCCTGGCACAACCGTGATTATTAAAAACAAAAATAGGAATAAAGCAATATCTGTACTAACACTCCCCCAATTCTCTTGTTTGCTTTTGAAAGGAACTCTTTAATTCATTATTTCACATCTTCAAAGGAATTTGGATATTAAATAATATCTGAAAATTAGAAGCTCATCTCTTGGAAATTTTTCCAAAACTCACTTTTATTAGTGACAGAATTCATGTTAACTTTACAGATGAGAAATTGACAGAGAAGTGTAATGCCATGTCATGAGCTTCCTGGCCATGCATTGAGTTACCCAGTAAAAAAACAAGATATAGAAATACAATTGTGTTTGGAGACATTCATATTCTTTTCCACCTAAAGCTTCCTGTGCACCACTCTGTATTCTCCCATTTATGCCATTATTCCCAAAATCTTGAATCATAATGACATCATCTATTTGTCAGAAAAACTTCCATTTGGTAGATTTCAAAGCTCTTTCCCCCCCCCACCTCTTTTCTCTTGTGACAGCATTATGATACCTCTGCCACAATGAGAATGAAAACTTCTTCATTACATCATATTTGTGTTGACTAAATATAGTGTCCTTACACTACAGCAAAGTTTCACAATGAGCATGCACTATTCCATTTTCAAATAACATATCCCTCCATAATGACTTAAACCTCAAGAAACAGTCTTCATTACTTCTGCTGCATTCATTACTTTGGCTCCCCATCCAGATAACTTCTTTATGCAGTAAATTAATATCTGGAATAATGTGTTTCATACCGATTATTTAATAGATGAGATACTTAGAAATTAAATTAATGCTGAGCTTGTATTTGTTGTCCCTTTGCCAATGTGTTAGCTGTTATTAATGAAGGACGTTATTCTTTTCCATAAGAACATTTCTGAATATAGAAGTAGGAAAGTATTGAAGTATGAAAGAACTTTCTCTATAAATTAAAGTCTGTAAAGATCTACCAGGCTTTCTGATTCAGTAAATGTGATCTTGACAAATAGAAATAACTCATGTTCTATCGTCTCTCACAAGTCTAGAGTTCTTTATTCACATTAAAGCATAGGTTGCCTGTTCTATGGAGCAGACTAGAGCTCAGTGCAGGGCTGAAGCTCCTTTGTATTTCCCTAAATCAGCTAACTGGACAATGAAGAGGATTAGAAATCTTACAGTTGTGAAGCTTCGCAAGGAGAAGACAGTTTTGTCTCATCTTTACATGCAATATGTCAATTATTTCTTGTGTGCATGTGAATATTTTCAACAAGAAGGTGGTGATAGAGATTATTCCTGCCCTGAAGTTAAATTGTGCTGAGATAGGAAACTAAAGGAATGTCAGAGTTCAATCTTTAGTACTTTTGTAGAGCAGCAGAATGGCTTTGTTTCTAAAGACAGAAGTTAATCCAGTTTTCCTTTACACAGTTACCTGATTTCACCAAATACATATATGTATTTGGTGTATGTATAAAGTTTTCTTTTTGATAATTTGTTTGACTGGGAGAGACAATCTATACAAAAGTAAACAGATTGGTACACTTTTCTGCACTGAAATAGCAAGAACTATAAGCCAGAGAGACAGTTTGGCAGAAAAGCACTTACAAAGTATGTAACCCCCCTTCCATCAGTAATATTAACACTCTAGCCAGCACAGCAAAGATAAACATAACTATGTAAAAAATTAAAAGAAAATCAATTTTCTTAAAACAGAATAAAAGCTCTTAAAATATTCTGACCAAATAAACTATTATGGATAAGATATTAAAAACCTTATCAGCTCACTGAGTTGAAACATATTAATAAATGATCTATAGACTCCTAAAGCCAAAGTTGATTAAGGCCATTTCATCCATTAAATAATTTTCTCATATTAATAGGATTTTTTTTTTAAATGAGCAGTTAAATTATGTGCTTTTGTCATTATTGGTAATTATATTACTGAGAAGTTATTCATATACTAATTTTGAGATAAAACAGTTCATTAGTTCACATAAAGTTAGCATCCAATAACGTGTCCCATTGAGCAATTCACAGCAATCTTCACCCTTACAAATTCTATTTCTAGGGAAAACTGTTTGAGAGACTTATTCTTTTAAACATTTCAGAAAAAAAAAATAGTTTTTGTGCTACAAGCTAAGTATTTAGAATAAAAACTGCTCCTCTAAAAGAAGACACAGAAATCTGGTGAAATTTTTTCATGCAGCTGCAGAGCAAGTTTCATGAGAACATCTTATCCATTACTTTTTCCATGAAAATAATCAAATGATGATATTCATTGCAAGGTGTATGTTCATTCTGTTACTGCGTTTGTAAAATATAAACTAGGTTTAAGCAGTAAAGTTCTGAGACAGCAGTTTCTGAGGCACCTGTCAATATTACAACAGCAAAGATTTCTTCATAAAGTTTAATAGCCATTAAATCATCAAAACAGTATATGATGTATAATGAATAAATTTACTGTAGACTTAAGAATTTAGAATGGAAACTGCTTTTGCAATTGCCTGGGACTCCTCTGTTTGTTCACCTGATATATAGGAGTGGAATAAATGGTCCAACAATACATGACTACTTTTGAGTTATATTAGTGCTAAAAAGAGTAAAACATTTCACTATGATCAAGTTATTGACATAGCTCACAGTTGTAAATATGTGTCTGGAATGATGTGCTGTTAGATTAGTAGACTTGTACATTGTTAGATTTTGTAAGGAGTTATACAAGTCTCTTGTTCTTCCAGAGGAAAAAGTAGTGTTTCCAGTTCATGACAGAACCTCCAGTTTTATTTATTTTTAATTTTTTTTTTTTTTTTTTTGCCCCAGGAGATAGGTCATTAGGACTTTTTCTGGAATGCATTTTTTAAAGAGGTAGTTCAAAGTTTCACTTAAAGAAATGTGAAGAGGGCATATATGGCTTATAATGCTTACTATAATTGTCCACTGTACAAAAAAAATTATGAGGCTCACATCAAAATACAATGCTTACTGACACGTCAACTTCCTATCATTTTAAGCCTGACCAGGCATTTAAAAGTCATTTCTCTTGGGTGAGAAGTTCTGTACCTAAGGAATTGCATTTTTGTGTGGTCAGAGAATGCACTGAGAATGGGCTATAAAGCACAGCATATTTTTGATGTCTTTTGTTTCTTATTAACTTTATCAAATATATTGGCTGGAGAAGACAAGTGTCATTCTGCTCCTGAACTTGTTCATTATTTTATGTGTCTTCAGTATCTGCCTTGGTATATTCTCTGCTCCATGACACCACATCCAAAGAGGACTAGTAGCCCTAACATGAAAGGAGGTTGAAAGTGTCATAATTACCTCCTCAAGTGACAAGATGACATATGAATCTAAGTGATAGTCATACATCCGTTTGAATCATGAGGAGTTTGGGAGTGAATGCGTAGAACAAGTGTCCTAGTTCAGCAGGTGGGACCAGTTATCACTGTGTGGGGGTGATCAAAGCTATGTATTCTACCCCCCTCTATTAATTTCCCAAGAACAATGGACCATTTGCAGCAGCTTCCCAGGGAGTTGTTAGCACCTTCACACCCAGCCTGAGGGGGAGTGACTGCTAATGGGANTGTTTATTGTAATACCTTTCATTAAATTGTAATTCTGATTTATAATCCCTCTTGTGGTGGATCCATTTCTCCTGCCAGTTTACCCTTAAACCAGCACAAGAGCTCTGCCTGTGTTCTTTCACTTAATCATAAACTTGTGAAAACTTGCTTTATATTTTTCACTTGTTTCTTTGAATTGCTTATCCATAACTGTGAGAGATAAACCTTTTTCTGGGAAACTTTTGCATTGAAGAGGTGAGACCAATTCACAGTTCAGACATACTGTAAGTAATTCTCATACTTTTACAGTGTATGCCATACATCAGACATTGTGCAACATAGAGCAAAGTTTTACATCTTCCCTGTGACTTCTCCATCTCATACCAATTTGTTTTCAGGTCTCTTTATATCCCAGTCATAAATTCCTGGCTGTTATGACTCTTGATTGCCTATACAAAAAGAAAAGATAAAAAGAACTAATATCTTATTATGAACAATATCATAATTAATAGTACTAGATAATACTGAAATACACCCTAAGAGTCCTAGCAATGATGTACAAATTATTAGAAATAAAAAGACAGAAAATAGCCTTTTAGATCCATTACTTATTCTGCTACTGATCCAGAAGATTTTGGACAAATCTTTTTGACTGTGAAACTGAAAAATGGACTAGAGAAAAAGAAATAACCAAATTGCAGTATTGAATTCTCTCATCTCTGAGATCTGATAAAAATACAAGCATGTAGGGTGAGGAACGGAAATGAATATTTGTCTTTTAACTCTTTAATGCACCACTCAGTGTGTTTCTCTGCATGTGTGTCTGTATAAAATAGATTTGAATATAATAGTCTCTGTGTTCAACATAGAGATCTGATTTTGTTTCTGAATATAAAATATGTTTAACTGACTCTCAGAGGTATTAAAAACCAGTAATTTCAAATCTATGGCATATATGAGAAGGTTAACTATTTGCTAACATAAGTATCTTGTAATTTCACCAGCTTCTTTGACTTTGCTACATGTAATAGGAAACATTATAATTACATTTTTTTTTAAATAATCTAAATTGAGAGCTTGAACACACACCACACATCCTTCTGAATTTAAAAGGCAGACAGGACCATTATGATTACTTTTCTGATCTGTGTAATATAACCATCACTTCTTGTCCCATACTAGTTGGTAAGTAGAACTCTGAAAAAAAAGAAAATTGGTCTTTAGTTAGGCGTGCTGGTTCCACCTACGTGGAGACTACATTCAGAATTAGGGAAAATGGTATCACTGTGACTACAATTAACTTAAATATGTTGTGACTGCACAGAAATAGACAAAATGTATGTCAAATACAAGCAAGGAGACATCCTGTAGAGTGGAACTCTCCATATTCTTCAATTTGTTATTCTTGTTCCATCTTCAATCCATCCCTGAAACTGACTCTACTACCTCTCAGCAAGAGGGAAGGATGGCAGCTGTCATTAGATTTATGATTTGAGATAATTTTTCCAGATGGTACACAGTAAGCTGAACAAAAATTCTTACAGTACAGCTGAATAGCTGAATGGAAGAACCACTCAGACATGCTGAGATGGCTCCAAGGGAACAAGTTTCAGAACTGGTACAGCCAGAGTGATAATCATGATAAATTAGCTGTGTGTGAGTTTGGATATTCCTCTTAGGACCAATTAGGTCATGTTACAGCTTAGGACAAAGAACACCTCACAGAAATAAGAAAAACTGCAAAAACTCAGAAGATACAAAGGAGCATCAAAGTTTTCTTTGATATTTTTGAATTTTAGACTGCAACTATTAAATTTCTTTGACTTGTCTGGGTTTGTGCTTTTAAGGTGGACTATCTGGGGTTTTTTTTGTTTATTTGTTTGCTTGTTTAGCTCTGAAAAAAATAATTTGAAACTGTAGATGCTGTACAGTGCTAAAATTAACTCCATTATAATTCAGGTAGATTTGCATAAATATATATGCAGTTTCTGTTTACAGAACTTACAATTTTATTTTGTTAGGTCATTTAAATTCTAAGTAGCTTCAATTTTCAAAACACACACATTGTGTTTTACACTAACACGAAGCTAAAAAAATGCCTTTCAAGCAAGATTTTCTGCTTTCCTCTCCTCTTTTCATTTTAAAGATGCTGTCCTGGATATTTGCATTACTCAGCAGCAGCATTGCATGCAGAAATAGCTGGCAGTGTAGCCAAAATATATAAGAGAAAAATGAAATAAAACAGCTATCCTACTTCCCTGAGCAGATTGAAGAAATAGTAGGGAGGTGGAGTATTTCTGAGGGATGATAATCCAGGAATCAAGAAACTGCTTTAGTGTAATAGATTTTCAAAATTCTGTATATATTTTCCAAAGTAAATTTCATGGAATGAGGGGAATACAGATTCCAAATACTACTAGCAATCTGCTCAGTCTGGTTGCGGAGGAACTATGTTGGCAATGTGGCAGGAAACTAATCAAGTTTATTTGCATTTTGAAAGCTATTTAGATTTTGGAGAGTAAGCAAATTGAAGTGACTATCTCTACTGTGGAAAACACTCTGACTAGATCTACTAAAGGATATTTTCCCAGCTATTATTCTCAGGAAACACTGACTGATCATTAGCTTTGTGTGGCTCTGTTTGCTTGGAAAAAAGATTGCTTTTCTTCCCCATTTTAATTATTTAAATTTGCAAAGCTTTATTTTTCCAGGTTAATGTATTTTTAATAGTTTGAGAACTATGTTCTTAGATAAAAACAAAACAAAACAAAAAACCCTAAACCAAAACAATTCTAAAGCAAACAAGGAAAAAAGACTCTTAATCAGTGAATTCAGTGTGAAAGCTGAAATGCTATGTAGCTGTTCCACTTTAAAACAAGAAAGGAAAAAAGTACTTTCCTTTTTTACTCATCTTAGCTTTTGTATTTCTCAGTTGTTCAAATTATCACCAAATGCTAATAGATAACAAATAGATCATTCCTTGACAACAGTGGTGACTTTTGTTTCCTCACACTGTTGACCACACTTTCAGTAGCTGAGATACTGAGAGTTAAATGGTATAAAGCCAGTTACATGACAAAAAAAAAAAAATCACTTATATTCCTGAAATCAAAATCACATATTAGCCCATGATAATCTGATCTGAGAAAATCTATAACTTCATTTAGATATATTTTCTGCAGTAATGAAATTTAACTAGTCTGAGTCTTAAAAATTAGCAAATCTCTATAAATTCCTTTAACTGTCCATAATGTCTTCTATTAACATTTCCAGTACAGCAGTAAAAATCATTAAATGAAATGTTGCAAAATAAATAATTTTTGTTTCACCTTGTTTCCCCTAATCCTTAACTGAAATTATAAGAACATGATAAAAGAGACCAAATATATTTAACTTGTTATTGATAAGGCACAGGTAATTCATCCAAATTTTACAAAATTCTACAAGTAAGCTTTAGTAAAGAGATAGATTAAACCCAACTCTGAACACTGCCTTCTAGTTCCTTACCAGCTTCTGAGGTGGAGCTGGTGTATTTTAAATTATCTCTGTGTACTTTAAGATGTAGAAACATGCCTTTTCCATGTTTGTAAGTCAGACACCATACATTTTTCAGAGCATTTTTTATTTTTTTGTTGCAGAGGAATAAATTAATCAATTCTGATTTTTTTAAGACAGCACATCTCAAAACTATAGGTAAGGAAATAGTTTTTTTCTTTATATACGTTAACCAAGGTCTAAAGACATAAAAAACTAGGCAAACAAAACCACAGAAAAAATAGACAAGCAAAATCAGAGAATCATAGAATAACTGAAATTGGAAGGCATCTCTGGAGGTCATCTTGTCCAAATACCCTGATCAAGCAAAGTCACCTAGAGTCAGTTTCTCAGGACCGCATCCAGAGCCTTTCTCAAAAGCTCCAAAGATAGTCTCCAGAAAAATCTCTGGGTAGCCTGTGCCAGGACTCAGTCACTTGGACATTAAAACAACGTTTCCTGATGTTCAGACTGAACCTTCTGTGTTTCAGCTTGTGCCCACTGCCTCTGGTCCTGTCACTGAGCATCCCTAGAAAGAACTTGACTCCATCTGCTTTGCACCATTCCTGCAGGTATTTATATACATTGATAAAATCACCCATGAGACTTCTCTTCTCCAGGCTGAACAGTCCTAGCTCTCTCAGCCTTTCCTTAGAGGAGAGAAGTGCCAGTCCCTTAATCATCTTCATGGCCATTTGCTGAAGTCCCTGCACTATCCCTGTATCTGTCTTGCACTTGAGAACCAAAACTGGACTCAGAAGTCCAGATGTGGCCTCAACAGTGCTGAGTAGAACAAAAGGTTCCCCTCCTTCAACCTGCTGTCAACACGCCCAGCTGATGCAGCCCAGGGTACTTCTTTGCTGCAAAGGTACATTGCTGACTGTTTAACTCAGTATCAACCAGGAGCCCCAGATCCTTTTCTGCAAAGATACTTTGCATCCAGTCTGACCTCAGAATATAATGGTGCATGGGATTGTTCCTCACCAGGTGTAGGAGTTAGCACTTCTCTTTGCTCAATTTCAGAATTTTTTCCACCATCCAATTAATATTATTAGATCAAGTACAAAGATAAAAACAAGATATGAAATCTGAAAAGGGGCTTTCACTTTCAGAAGCTCGTTATTTGTTTTCAACTACTCCACAAATAGACTAACAGTACCTAAACCTGTGTGGCTTTCCAGATGCCTTGGAAACTAGTTCAATGCTAAAACCACCTTGAGGCCTCCCCGTTAAAACATTGTTATGACCTTTTCAATTTTCATTTATTTTGCTCCCCTAAACTAAGGTTACAGGTTTGTTCTTATGGTCCCGGCTACTGTTTCCACCCCATCTTCTTCTCTGTGTGACCCTTTAAAGAACAGCTTTTGACCTGGGCAAGCTCCATTTGAATGTATGTTTTTTAAATAATACATGTCTCCCAGTCTAGTTCAAAGATACAAGCCCTATCTTGCTTGGAGTTTTCTGCTGAATTTTGATCCTAAACTCAAATGTGTAATTCCAGCACTTTATTGCTAGCATTTCAGCACTTCCTGTCAGAATAAATGTATCTAATGGTGCAAGCCATGTAGAAAATAACTTCTAGCATTTTTTTTATTATTGAAACAAATATAAATCATTCTGGTATTCAGCCCCAAGCAGAGATGATATCTGCCTTTAAAAATAGCTACTTGAAAGAAGTTCTGAACAAATTTGCATAAGCCAGTTGTCAGATTGTTTATGTTTAGTTCAGAGAGATAAAAATTAGTTGTAAAATGCCATGTGGGGAATTTTTTCATATGATGTCTATAGGGATGAACAGCTTCATAACTTGAATTTTACACAGAATGGTTCAAAGGACAAATTTTTAAATATTTCCCCTCCCATTGGGGTTAAGTACATAGGCATATCTCAATGGAGTATAAATTACTTTTGTTTGTTTAAATTGTGCTAATAAGACTTCTCCAGAAGGGGTGCAGATTTAGTGTAATTAGTTAGATGGCTCCTGTGGTGGTAAACGGAGCATGTAGCAGATGAAAAGGCTGTGTTTCACAGTGTTGAATTAGAAAGACATATCAGATATTTATCTAGTGAGAATAACTGAAAATAAAAAAACAAACTTGTTCCTCACCTATTTTTCAAGTATCAAAATCTAATTATCTGTGTTGTCAAATTGTCTTTATTTGACTGAAACTGTTTATTGTCTGAGGACGATGAAGGCATCCTGTCTAAGAGGTAAAAGAGCTTAGTATATGGATGTCTGTGACATTCCACACCAGTTGTCCTTAATGTTGAAGAACAGNGTGGTCCTTCCTCCCACTCCTCAGGTTCGCGTCACAGACCTAGTTACATTTAGAGTCATAAACATGGATCAGTCATACATACTGCAGGATTGCCTTGACCTTTTAACCTCATCTACTGCCAAGGTATAGGATGCGTGATGGATTATAACCGAAATCTATTCCTCAGATGGTCCAAAATTATGCTGCAATGGTAAATCAGCTGAAAATCAGTGTAGCATAACATAAAAGAAGGGAAGTCAAATAAAGGCATAACAAACTTGCACCATTATACCTCATGTTTTATTAATTGATGTTCACTTATTAATAAAATTTAATTTTATATTGTGGTGGGAAAATTTTTTCTTCAGTAATGCATATCAATACAAAATTCTCAGGGCTTGCTTGTTCTGGGTGTTTTTATGTGTGGGGGTTTTTTTGGTGTGTTGTTTTGTTTGTTTTGTTTTGGGGTTTTTTTGGTTGATTGGTTTGGTTTGAGTTTTTTAGTTTTGTTTTTCCACTGAGGAAATTAGAGTGAAAGAATTAGAAAGGTAGTTATACTTTTGAGCAGGCCATTACTGTACATAGATTTCAAAAATATTTTCATAAACATTTTAGTGTTAGTTATTATCTCATAAGTTCTTGAATATTTTAAAATTTGTTTTAACTTTTTTCCTATTCTTTTACCAAAAAATATTCTACCTTTCCTGTAATTTCTTTCACTTGTTCCTCAGTCTGGCAGATTCCATTTGAATAGGATAAAATTTGATATATTCTAAAAGTTAATTTCTTGACAAGGCATTTTTGCAGATTAGTTTCTGTTTTGTATCATTGGGAAGGGAGGGGAAAACAGGCTGAAATTCAATTTAGATTGGAAACATAAAACTCCATACACTTCTCTGCTAATGCCCATGAAAATCAGAAGTGTAGGACAGGCGTTTGCCTAAAATATTATATTAGGTAGGAAGGACCATATGTTTGTCTCTGTTCTGGTGTCTCACAGGCTATAATTTGTTCTAAGACAAATGTCATATGCCTTCATGAATAAATTGAAATTTCCCTTGAAAATGTTTATGCTGCAGCTTACAAGAGAGATTTCCATATATTTTATCACTGCAAAATACTCAGAGAAAAATGCTTGTGAATATGTATACACTCTAGTTTTTCAGACTAAATCATTGTTTTAACAGAGGCGAAGGAAATAAGGTGGTGTGTTTCAACTAACTATGGATCAATAGTAAAGAAAAAAATAGCTGTCAATGAAATAACTTTAAAATTCATCAGGTGATCTCCAGACAGAAGAAGTGGGGAGATGTATAGGGAAACTGGGGATTTTTGTTTACCTAAAGAAACACTGCTGTTTGGGTGTTTTGGGGTTTTTTTGGTGTTTTGTTGTTGTTTTTTTTTACAAATAAAACTATAGTGATACCCTTTAAATAGCTCTATTTTAAGTAAAACTAAATTCCATAATGCCAATATTTATAAACTTCCAAACTGCTATTTTGATTGGATCTGTTATGATTGTTAAGACATATCCTGTCCATAATTCTTTTCCCCAAAACTAAATAGAAATATTTCAACTTCCTTTATGAAGTCAATAAGTACTAATTAGAAATTTGATCTCTTAACAGCTACAGAATTACTGTCTTAGCTGTTGAACACAAGTTTTAATGGAATTTTTGAATAATTTTTTTTAAATTTTTGAATATGTGGTGCGTATCATAATGTCTATTCACATAATGGAACTCTTATCATGAGAGAGAGGACAAAATTCAGCTGTATTGAACAGAATAAATGTATTATATATTTTCTGTAGACACAGAATTTCTAAGTGTCATTTATGTCATAATTTTTTTGGAGGGGTCCATAAGTTATAAAACTTGAATTTGCAAAATCATCAATCTTTTTAGGATTTCTGCTGCTGTGCAAAGACATTCTCCATTGAAACTTTTCTAGTTCTGTTGCTGCTCACAACCTGTAGATCTCACAAGTAAATTACTAGAGGCACAGTTTGTAAATTACTATCAAAGCAAGAACACTTTTGAATGTCTCTGGATTTTGCCTTGCACAAAAGATTAGAGCAACGTGATAGACACTGAGACATAGAAACTATCTTTCTGAAAAAAAAAAAGTGGCCCTCAATAATTGCAAAAGCCAAAGTATAGATGATGGTTGCATAGAAAGACAAAAAAACCCACCTCCTATAGGATGAAAGGTAAAACACAAATGTAGAAAAAGGCATATAATAATGAAAGGATTCATATCGGTATTATTTTAAATAAGGTCAACCAATAATGATCAAAGAACGAACAACCAAACTAACATGTGTTTACTCACCAGCCAAAATTAGACTGCAGCTGTAACCCAGGGCAACATTACATTTCCCTGCAAGTCTGCTGACGTCTAGTTGGATCTTCACTTTGCAGCTGTCTGTGATGCCCTAGAGTGATAATGAATACTGGTGTGTTAAATTGGAAGTGCAGAAAACTGTATAGTTAAAACAAAATTAATAAATAATGATAGCCTTAAAAATTATCCTTTGTATGAAATCTGTTGCTTAGATCTGCAATGATAAGCCTTCTTTTTGTTTCAATAGTTGTAGATTACAAGCATAACAACTAAACATTAACACTGTTTTGTTTGGTAAAGGACACATTTTCCTTCCCTTAATTTACATTTTGTGCTGGGTGCCAGATATGTCTTCAAATTTATCAGTTTTTCAGACATATAAAAATTATCACTGGCCTTCTTGGAATAAATGGCATCTTTACGCCTCATAAATGTGTGCTCTCCAAGACCATGAAAGTCTGCCATGTGATGTGCTAATGGCTTTTCTTGAAGGCAGAACCCTTTATACATAATTGTGAAGAGAGTCTTTAGGATAGAATGTATTTTGTCAGCTGTCAAGCTCAGAATCATAAGGTTTCTTGCATATTGATATAAAAGGCCAAAGGTCAATCTTGGGTTTATTGCCTTTTATAAAACTATGCAATGCAGGACTGCTGAGGTGTGACTGATCACTACTTTTGAGTCTCAGTTTTTCATAATAGGACCACATCTGGACCACTATGGTGGTTCTGGAGGGTTCCTGAATATAAGTGAGATAAGGACATGCATAAGTAAGGCCACAAAAAGGCCAGATAAAGGCCTTGAATATCTGTCATACAGTGAAAGCCTGAGAGAGCTAAGGTTGTTCAGTCTGCGGAAGAGAAGGTTCAGGCACAACTGAGCAGCTCATTGAAGTACCTGTTAAGGGAAAGTAGAAAAGATGGAGCCATGATTTTTTAAGTTATGTTCAGCACAAGAACAGGCACCATTTGCCACAAGAAATACAAGAAAATACAATAAATTCTGCTTATATATAAAATAATTTTTTTTCACTCTGAGAATAGGCAAACACTGAAACTCTTCATCCAGAGAGGTTGTGGAGTCTCCATCTTTGGACACATTCAAAACTGGACTACATCTGAAGTAACCTTCTGTATCTGACTCTGCTTAAGCAGGGCATTGGACTAGGTGATTTCCAGCTGACCTATGCAATCTCAGTGAAACTGTGATTCTGTGCAGTATTTTGTGGTGTTTTTTTTTTTTCTTTCATAAAATGGAATAAGAAATATCAAACTAAGCACTAGCCTTACATACAATTTGGTGCCCACTCCCAGAAGCAAAGGATGCATTATTGATATTCATCTCCCAATTTCCATATCTTACACATGAGAGGTACATGGTCATCTAAAATATGAGTGCAGCCAAAATCAAAAGCCTGACATGAGGTAAAGAATTTTATATGTGTCTTCGAATTTTATATGTGTCTTCACAAGTTTTCAGGTGATACTTCTAAAATTTTGAAAGAGCTATCAGATGATTTTAGCAAATTTTCTTAGCCTTTTTGCTGACTTTTTTTGGTAAAATGCTTTCACAGTCATTTGGCTTAAAATAAACTAAGAACGATTGTATATAAACATCATCTGCAGAATGTCTTCAGTTTAGGGTCTCAAGAGCAAAAGGACCTGGATTCTATCCCTTATCCATGAAAAGAAAAGTCTAACTGATCTCCCCTAATTGCTCAGTTCCATGTGGTGCTTTGATAATTTAGGTATGTGATAATCAGGGCATTTAGCTGTAAAACAAATTTTAAAGTCTCGTCCCTTTGCAAAATGGCACCATCTTCCTGAAATTTATATTTTACTTAATCAAAAAATGCACTTTCATTTTTTCTTCCTGTTGACATTCTGAGTTCATTGTGTAAGGTCAATCTGCAAAGACCAAGTCCTGTGCAGGGTCTCTTGCTTCTAAAAATAAGTCTAATTGAGTCTTGAAATGATTTTAAATTAATTAAATAAATAAATATACTTCAGCACAGTGTAGGAGGCTTCACTTTATATCAATTTAAATATTTATAATATATTAGTCTCCCATGCTAGTGGAGAAAAAGAAGGCATTTATAAGGTATTCATCTATAAGTTTTTAAATATTTATTTTAGGATAGTATTAATCACAGCCTGAAACTGGCATGTTCTCTCCTGTAGCAAAAAAAGCAGCTCAGGTTTTTTTGCTGAGTGGTAGAAATGCAGAAATTCATATTTGGTCAATGAATTTGACCTACAATTTTAAAAACTGAAAATAGTTTTCATTACCTAATATACTGAAAAGACCTTCTTCATTTTGGGAAACTAGTATAGAGTCTACTCATTAGTATTTTATTTTTTTTTTTTTTCAATTCACTTGTCTAGCCTAGAATGCAATATTTCAATGTGTAGATAGACAGAAAAAGTCTATAAATCATAACATCATTATTTTCTTTCTTAGGAATCCCTGGATAAATCCCTACATGACTGCTGAATATGTTCTTCAGTAACTGAGATTCACTACTGATTCTTAGGGACTGAAGGAACTTTTATTTTAAATATATGATAGACATGCAAAGAAATCCCATTACTGCATAATTGTATACAAAAAGAAAGAATTGTTTTATGGCTGTGAAATCATCCTAAACAAATATGTCACTATATTAATGTTCCAACCATGAAGCATAATTTTTAATTTGTTTCAATGTGGAATTAGTAATGAGTGATCTTTTTTGACAGATATGGATATTGATATGATATATTCAGCAAATACTGAAAATCACTGGTGAACCAGGGAGCCTTTGACATCTTCTGCTATGATAAGGACAGAGAAGTTTGACAGCTTTAAGTCAGTTTTATTTAAACAAATTATTGAAAGGGAAGCTGGCTCTGCAGAGGAACACTTGAGTAGATTCAGAAAGCAGCATAATTCAAGAAAGTGTGAAACTGGCTGTCAAGAATCAGAAAAGTTATAGACTAAGGAAGAAGAACTTAGCCTTTTTGTTTGTTTGTTTTCCCATTGTTCTTTTATGGATCATTAAGCCATTATATTTTTTTATTTCCTAAGGAAAAAACCCAAACTAATCAGTCTAGATATCTTCAATTTCTGTAGAAACAAGAGCTCATATTCCAGGACCTGGACTAGGAAAGTAATCAAGAGTAGAAAACAGAAAAAGTAAATATTTAAGACAGAGTTACCAAGAACAGAGTTAGTCAAAGAGCCACTAGTAAAGCTAAGCCAAAAAAAAAACCCAAACGCTAACTAAACAATACATAAAAACACAAGAAAATGCAGATCACAGCAAACAAATCCTGAAAAGTCTTTGTATCACCTCTCAAAAATTGAGTCAAAAGTAATAGAAAAATGAGGAAGAGAATTATCTTAATTATTATATTATGTTGCTGAGGTACAGACAGATCCTTTAATTTCTAAAAATTCATCCAAGATGGATCTTCAGCTTTTCTTTCGTAGCACAACTTTCCTAGCCTGTTGAACTGAAATTTTGAAGTGAAGGTTTGAATGAAGTGACCATGATGCAATTAGGGATGTCAGCAATAGTTTCCTTGTCACAGAGGTTGTTGTCAGGGAATGGTCCAAGTTAGACGCTGTGCCAGAGGAGCTAGAGATGGCTGTTGGACACAAATCAGCCACCACAACAGCTTAGGAAGCAAGTGTGGAAATTCAATTGCAACACCTTGTGTTTGAAAAGTAATTCTCAAGCAGGCAGGTAGTACAAAGATTAGGGAATGATTTTGTTCACGTTTGTGAAGAAAACAGAAGTCTGGCTTGTCATAAAATTAAGAAATATAACAGTTTCCAAAGGCTGGAATTTAAATCTAACCTTATAGGGCTACTGGTGATACACACTAGCAGTGGTGATAAATAATCATTTAAACAATTCCCAGTTGTTAGAGAATATTCTTGATAACTCTAAATTTTAATCAGGGAGTTATGTACCTCTAAAAGTATAGCTTTTTTAAACTCTAGCCTTTGGAATGAAGCAAATGGCAAGAAAAATCACAGCCATGAATCCTGTGCTACTCTTCTGTTTCATCTGTGGTAATATTGCAGTTCATTAAGAGCCAAATGACTCAAGCTGCCTGATCCGATTTGTGAAAATACTGATAGAAAGACATTTGAACTTTTAAGTGAAAATGTTGTTCATCAATCTTGTCAAAAAAGAGTATTCTCAGAACAATATTTTGACAACAATTTTGTATATTTGTGTTACTAGTTATTGATAAGTATTGTCCTGTGTTCCTCATTATTATTTCCTTCAATGAACAATCAGTCTATCGCTGTAATTGCAGTGTGACCTATATGTTATCCTCCTGGAACAAAATTTCAGTAGGGAAAATAATTATTAAATACACTGTGGATGCCTGCGTGAAGAGCAAAGTTCTTTTGCATTTGAAGTACATTTTTAATATGATTAGATAGCAACCTCTGGCACTGGTGGAATAATCTCTGTGTA
>VWZF01003613.1:0-12992 GCA_013396755.1 Sclerurus mexicanus | reverse complement strand
TTTTTTTTTTTTTTTAATATTATGACTTGCAATATTTTAACAATTGAAATTTTTGCCATTCCAGTAAATTTAGCAATACATTCAATGTGTGTTTTAATGTTCATACTCATCAAATACAAGTAAGTTATTTTTATAATATGCAACTGCTTTTAAGAGTACAACAGTATAAACAAAAACTTGTAGTGAGCTTTTGACACCAAAAAACATAAATAGATTTCTCAGTATGATCCTGTACTATTTCCATCTTCCTCATTTTCCCTATTACAGCCTACCACATGGTTAGCCTTGGCCAGTGATCTTTCTGTTGTTTTCCCAGGGGCATTCAATGCCAGTATCCCTGAGTGTGGGAGTTTTGTCCCGTAGCTTTTGAGCAGTAGCACTGGTATCAGAAGCAAGGATTCATGAAAGATCAACATCTGCTCTCGTGCATTATGGTAAAGCATAAATACTCCATAGTTTTCTTTGTATTTTAATCATTGTATACAAAGTAGAAACAGATTCCAGGATGCCTTAAGGATTTCATTGCTTAGTGTTGTGGTTTAACTTCAGAAGGCAGGTTAGGCCCCACGGTCACTCACTATCCTGTAGTGGGATGAAGGAGAGAACCAAAACAGTTAAAATCAGAAAACTTGTGGTTGAGGTAAAGACAAATTAATAATGAAAGCAACACATGCAAACAAAGCAGATAACGCAATTCTTTCACCACTTCGCACCAGCTGGCAGAGTTCAGCCACTCCCAGGAAAGCTGAGCTCCATTAGCTGCAGTGGTTACTTGGGAACACGAATACTGTAATACTGCACACTCTCTCTTCCTCCACCTTCCCTGCAGCTCTTACTGCTGAGTGTGATGTCATGTATTCTGGAATATCCCTTTGGTAAATTTATACGGCAGTCGAGGGGAGCGCTCTCCCTCATCCCCCCTCCTCCATGTGGTCCCTGAAATGCCCCAGGAAGGAGACACACAGGGACCACTGGAGAAGGTGAAGAGAGAGAGAGTTTATTCAACATGGACAGGAGTATTTAAGGATTTTACAACCAATGGGGAAAGGGTTAACTAAGGGGCCAATGGGGGGATTTCACATAGCCTTCCAAGGACAAATTCTTGCATACTAAGGGAGATAAGGATTCTCTCAAGGGGTTTTGGGAAGAAGAAAGGTGATTCAGGGAAAAAAGACAGGGAATCCATGTTACAATACAGAGAAAACTTATACTGTAACTCTGGTCCCACAAGTTTAGACCAGCTGTCCCAGCTGTGTTCTCCCTCAGTTTCGTGTGCACCCCCAGCCAATTCACTGGCAGGGCAGTGTGAGAAGCAGAAAAGACTTTGATGCTGTGCTAGCACTGTTCAGAAGTAGCTAAAAATATGTTATCAACACTGTTTTGGTCACAAAACCACAACATAGCATCATACAGACTACTGAAAAAAAAAGATAATTTACTCTATCCTAGACAAAATGTGTATACTTATCAAGTCAGAATCAGCAGAACATGCTTTGCTTCAGCTCTGTCATATAGTGCTAGGTTTTTATTTCCTTATGTTGATGTTTACAGAACTAAAAATCTAGGAGGAATTAAATGCCTGACAATGTTGCAAGAACACTTGGTGGTTCAAGGGACTATAGGAATTGGCTTGGGTCCCGTTCTGGCTACCAGATTGTTTCAATCAGCTCTGCTATGGAACTATTTTGTGTTGCTCCTGTAACTTGGAACACATGACCAGCACTAGTCTAATTGAATTTGCAGTTGCCTAGAATGGATGAAGGCAAAGACCTTGAAATTGTAACAGGCCTTTGCCAGCAGCTCTGTCTCTTTCTGTTCCCTTATGGTTACAAATTTTGGTTTAATATAATTTATATTTCCTAGTGTTGTCATAAAATGTTTAATTAATTTGCATCAATTTAAGATTCCCCTTTAAGAATCCTCTTTGAAATTAATAGGATTTGATTGCTCACACTTCTACATGCAAGTTAATATGATCCAACAGGCATTGCTTCTGAACATAAACAAACAGTGTGAAATTATAATTACAAGTAGCAAGTAGACCAAGAGAAGCAAATTCATCTAATTTTCATGCAAGCTTTATGTCTACTTTTCTTTTTTCTTTTTTTTTTTTAATTTTATTTTAATACACATTTCTTTCTGCTCTGGCAGTACTAGCAAGCATGAAAGAGAAATGAATATTGCCAAATATGATTTGGGATACATCAATGTTCCATACATTCACGAGCTTTAAAGACAATTCTAAGCAAGTCTTAATAAAACTGGATGTTAATCAACCTAGCCTGTTCCTTGTACCTAAGCTGATTTATTGATACACAGAAAAAATTTGGGTTTGGTGAGTTTGTTAGATAGGGTTTGTGCATTGTTCATTTATATTCCTCCTAGGGTGAGGCTAAATGAAGAATCTGTATTTGCTTTGCTGTTGTTGCACACCAGGTCAGGCAGAGCTACGTAGGAGATGAGGCTTCATGACGAGGAATGAACATCCATAGCTGAGGGACTTTTACAGAGTGCAGAGTGTGACAGGCACTTTTTCAGTCTAGAAAAGCGAGTGGTGAGAATAGTGAAGACTTGGAGTGGAGTTGGAGGGGCTTTGCTGAAATGACCTTTGAGCACACACAACAGGTCTTGTAAATGATAGAAAGAAACTTTTCCTGAGTCTCAAGAAGGACTTTATATAATTTGTTGCAAACCAGACAATCTGATAATTGGCAGCTGGGAGGAAGCTTGGAAAAGGAAGCATCTACACAGCAAGGACACAGGAAGCAGGGAGGTGATGCTCTTGTATTCTAATGCTAGGCATTGGTTTCTAAGCCTACTCCATATCTTCCAGAGGCAGGGATTTTTTGTTTGTTTATTTGAATGGGTTTATTTTTTCATTTGTTTGTTTGTTTGGGTTTTTTTCCCCCTATGTTAAGGATTCTTGGTTGTGTTGTAATAATACCTGTTTTTTGCGATTCGAAAATTGTTGAGATTTCAGGGTGCGTAATTAATGGAAAGGTCTTGGTGGATCCATTTCAAAGGCTTGTTTCTTAGAATCTCAGTAAAAAATTTTGGTGTCAACATTCAACATTTAGACACAGTTTATCAATACATATCTGTTTCACAAATTAAATAAAGTTTATTCTATTTCCTGAATTTGGCCATGACAATTCATGAAACACATCTGTTGAAACATTTTACAAAATAGCCACTGTACTGTTTCTTAATGCTGAAAAAAAGCTGTGATAGATTGTTTTTACACCCACTAATATAGTTTTTGAAATTGAAACATTGTCTTATTCCACAGACTATTTAAATCACAGGAAGCAAACAGCTGTATTAGACTAAATAGATAATTTTGATTCAGCCTGTTATTAAGTATTGTTCAAAGAACCATTGTGAAACTCTTCTGCAAGGTTTTTTGCAGGCAATTTTTCTTAATAATGACAGCATAATAAAATGATTTGTTCAGTGACAATGCTTCATTCATTTATAGAAGAAGTGATTTGATTGAAGATGATCAATATGATGTACTAAACAGACTTTGACATATTATGACTTCTTGTGCTCATTTCCAGGAAAAAAAAAAAAAAAAAAAGAAAAACTAACTTTAAAAAAATGACCTCTTCATACCACATAAACACACTCTTTGAGTCCCAGTTCCTCAAGTTTTCCTTGAAGCCTCTTAAAGGGACTGTAAAAAAACTGTAAAAAGAAACAATAGTTAAGATGGCTGTCATTCTCAATGTTCTTGAATGTAGAGAGTAGGACTGCAAAGTAGAGATTTGCACTGGCTGATTACGTGGATTTACATTGTGTCTCCTAATCTGAGTGAATAAAAGTAGATATGAACAGGATGTTGCAAGTTCAGAGAAAGAACAGTCTTCACTGGGGAAAAAAAAGAAAAGAGAAAAAAACAGAGGTTGCTCAGAACTGGAATCAGGGAAGGTTGCTAAAGTTACTGCTCTGGAAGGGTTCTCCTATGATGCATCAGTGATAATAGTTTGGATAGAGAAAGGAAGCTCTGCTTTAGAATGAGCAGTCTTGCTGTGACTACAAGTGACTCCAGAGTGGTGACAGAAGACTGGAAGGAAAAAGAAAGAAAAACTAACAAACAAAGAAAACTATGTCAGCAGTTTATAATTTTACCTTTAATTCTTGATTTATTTTTTTTTTTTTTTAATGAGGAACATTGATTTTTTTAATGAGTGGAACACTGGAACAGGTTGCCCAAAAAAATGGCAGTTGCCCCAACCCTTGTAAGTGTTCAAGGTCAGGTTGGATGGGGCTCCAAACAACCTGGTCTAGTTGAAGATGTCCCTGGTCATTGCAAGGGGGGTGGACTAGACAGTCTTTAAAGGTCCCTTCCAACACAGGCCATTCTATGATTCTATACTTTCATAGAAGAACTAAAGTGATTTACAATGACAGCATACAAACCCATTATAGGTGAAGAAAATAAAAAGAAGTAAAAACTGGAATTTAATGTTACCCTCTATTCTGCTCTCTTTTCTGTAGATGAAGTATGGATAAGGCACTACAAAGACAAAATAGGTTTTAAAAGTGCAAGTGTAGAAAGATGGAACAAAAAACCCAAGAAAATAATTAAAAGTCAATTATTTAAACAGGAGAAACACAGAGTAGACATGTTAGCATCACTGGAATAATTCTTAAATCTTTTGGTTTAAAACTTATAACTTTGGTATTATAAACTGTGTAAATAACCAAGTAGTCCTGCACCTTCAAAAGATTATGAATGTATATAAAATTTATATTGTACTTGAAATTTTAAAACAACCAGTAACAACAATTAATATATTAATAATGTTACCTATATGATAAGTCATTTTCAAAATAGCAAATTATCAACTAACTACACACACTGGTAAATGTCTATTATTTTACTGAGATGGAAACTGTTTATGTAGGTTTTTATGGAGAGAGCAGATATAGCAAAAGAAGAGAAAGCAGACTTCTTGTTCACAAAAATTGCTGAGGTTTAAATTGTTGACAACCACTTTAAAGAGAAAAAAGAAAGCTACCAGACTATGTCTTAAAAAAATGTGCATCTTAGGGATCAGAAATGCATTAGGTAGAAGAATACACTTAATATATTTTGAATGGTGTTATTTCCCTTCTGACTCCAGTGAAACTGTGAAAAGGAATTAATTTTAAAGTCAATTGCATCCAATTGTAGTCACATGATTTGTGGTAGGTATTTTCATTGATTGTGTAAACAGAAGCTGAATGTATGTCTAATTTAGTGCCTTTGCCCCCTGGGAAATACCAAGGGAAAACATTTTGTTCTCAAGCGTCTTTTTTGGTTTACAGCAAAAGCCAATGTTACTAAACATCCACTGGCAGGATGGAGGAGAAGCAGAGGACACAGAATCAGCTTAAGAGAATGGGAATGACCAGGTTGCAGATGTTTACCTTGATACAGTAAAGTTTTATACCAGATCTTGACTTCATGCTTTGTGGGCAGTCCTGGTAAATTTAGCTCAACTATTCAGAGAGCTTGTCATTAAGTGAATATGCAAGTTTTTGCAGAATAATGAGTTTGGTTACATTTTTACTTTTTTTCCCAGGAAATTGCAGCAGAACATTAGAGTGTATGTCTGATTGAAAAGACAACGGACCACATTGAAAGCATAGCTTTGTAGCTTTTTTCAAATTTGCACCTTTCCTCATATTAGTTACAGACTGTATTTTAGTGAGTTTCAAACTAGTATTTTTTTTTTTTTAGTCGGTCAGTATTTGTTGTTTTGTTTTTTTCAGATAGAAACAGAATTTTATAATTTTAGAGTATTTCAAACTATTTCAATATTAATCAGAAATTGTATTAATATTAAATATATATATATATATACATAAATTCTTTCAATCTTGATGCCAGTGATAAAAACAATGAAGAAATACATGCCTCTTCCTAAACTAGAAATCTAAAACTTGTAGGTTTGCTTAATCCCTTCTTACATTTATATAGATAGCTGAGATAAAAATGCCTACAAGGTAGACATTGTGAGTTTTAATCAGTCAGAGAGAGGCATATATAAATTGATAGGAGTTCCTACATACTCACATTGAAACATATTCTACTATGAAAGAAATATAGAAGAATAGATGCCAGGCTTGTGGAAAGTCTTATCTTTATACTCTGTCATGAATTAGATCATTGAGATGTTTATATTCAATGCTTTTTTAAACAGGGATTCAGTTGCATTGTTTAGTAGGCAATTCTGAGAACTCCAGCTCTTGGTTGTTTTACTTTATTGTAAAGTATTGTAAAGACTTTATTGTAAAGTCTTTATTATTTACTTCATTGTAAAGCATTGTTCCTGCTTTAATTTCCTTTGGGAATCTTATCAGAAAAGAATGTAGTGTAACAAGTGCAAAGCAAATGTCATGATCAGCTTCAATTAGGAAAAAAAGTTGCAATATGGCAGATTCTGATATGAGAGTTTGTTGATAGAAATCTCAACTCTGAAGTCTTGCTGGGGTCAGTCTGCCTGGAAAGGTGATGTCTGGTAAGGACACCAAACTTTTCTTCTTCTTAGAAGTCAGAAAGATTTAAAAGTAAGAAATAAATATTCAAGTAAAAAATAACATACATGAATTAAAAAAAAATAAAAAAAAATCAGTACAGCTGTGTGTCATACATGTGGCAAAAGAAACTAATATATAACATTTCATTTTATGAAATGGGAACCAAGAAATTATGATAAACAATGAAGGAGAGACATCAATGCCTGCATAGGTTAAGAATGAAAATAATTGTTTTGACAAGTTAGGGAGATTTGGGATAAAAAAAATCTTTGTTGATAAAGAAGCAAAAATATAAAAATAATATATTAGAAAAGAGAACCAAAAACTGAACAGAACACAGGGTTAACAAGAACGTTAGGAACACAATGTAAAATGGGACTGAGAAGCACTTCAGAGCAATGAATATTTTTACAGTGAAAATGCTGAGTTCATAAATAAGGCAAGAGAAATAAACTCTCTGGGGAACTGAATGAGGTGAATGGCAAATGGGGCAAAGTTAAACAGGGTGAAGAAAAATATTCAGACAACAAAACTTTTCTTCTAAAGGAGTAAACAGTGAAATGATCTGAGTATAAATCATAGAATCATAGAACAATTTAGGTTGGAAAAGAACTTTAAGATCATCAAGTCATCTGTTAACCCAACACTGCCAAGTCCACCAGTAAGACATCCCCAGTGATGACATCCATACCACTTTTAAATTCCTTCCTGGGCATCTTGTTTAAATGCTTGACAATCCTTTCCACGAAGACATTTTTCTTAATAGCCAATCTAAACCTACCCCAGGAAAACTTGTGACCATTTCTTCCTCATTCTACCTTATTTCTAGGCAGAAGAGGCTGGTCACCACATGGCTACAGTCATAGAATCATAGAATATGCTGAATTAGAAGGGACCCATCAGGGTCATGGAGTTCAACTCCTAGTCCTCTGCATGCTACCCCAAGAATTGTAGCATGTACCTGAGCACATTGTTCAAATCCTTCTTGAACTCAGACACCCTCTGGGTGAAAAGCCTTTTCTGATATTTAAGCTCCTTTTAGGTAGCTTTTGAGAGTAATAAGTTCTCTTCTGAACCTTCTTTTCTCCAGGCTAAACAACCCCATCTTCCTCAGCTGCTCCTCACAAGACTTGTGCTCCAGGCCCTTCACCAACTTAGCTACCCTTCTCTGGAAATACTCCAGCACTTTTTGCAGTGAGTGGCCCTAACCTTAACACAGGATTCAAAGTGCCACCTCACCAGTGCCAAGCACAGAGGAGCAATCACTTCCCTGGTCCTGCTGGCCATGCTGTTTCTAATAGAAGCCAGATTACTATTAGCCTTCCTGGCCACCTGGACACGCTGCTGGCTGATGTTCATCTAGCTGTTGACCAACAGGTCCTTTTCTGCTGATCAGCTTCCCATCCACCCTTCCACAAGCCTGTAGTTTACTACTTGTGACCCAGGTACAAGACCTGTCCCTTTGCCTTGTTGAACCTCATGAAAATGGCTTTGGCCCATTGATCCAGCCTGTCCAGATTCCTCTACAGGCCTTCCTACCCTTCAGCAGATCAACACTCCCATCAAACTTGGTGTTGTATGCAAACTTACTGAGGGTGAACTTGATCTCCTCATCCATATAATGGATAAAAATATCAGGACTACTGATAAATCACTGAAAATGGCTCAATGAGCACTTCCATCAGCTCCCTCAGTACCATTTGGTGAATCTTCTGGTCCATAGATTTGTTTGTGTGTCCAAGTACTGTAGCAGGGCCATTAATTATTTATCCGTGAACTACAGGAGCTTCATTCTGCTCCCTGTCCCTGTCTTCCAGCTAAGGGGGCTAGTACCTAGAGAAAAGCTGATCTTACTCTTAAAGACTGAGGAAAAGGAGTCTTTAAGTATCTCAGTCTTTTCCTCATTCTTTGTCACTATGTTCCCCCCCACATCCAAGTCTAGGAGTCTTCCTAGCTCCTGCCAAAATTATCTGTTCAGCCAGGCTGATCTTCTTCCCTGCCATAACCAGGTAAGTTTATATTTTTCAGAAAAGGAATTCAACTCCAAGTTATAATATATACAATTTACTGCAAACAAGTTGGGGAGGATCAGGGACAAGCATGATTTGTCTTACACTTTCTGACTTGCAATAGCAAAGTTGTGATCGAAAGTGAGGGTCACATAGAGATGGGGCAGCACTATTCTGAGCCAACTTCCAGCTCTGCCTTGAGATTCATTCTTAGCTCAGTCCTATCCCGTCGAATCCCATCCCATCCCATCTCCTATTCTGTCTCATGCCCCTAACTCACTTTCTGGAGGAAGGCTCACTCAAATAGGCTGTCTGTGCATATGTAAATGAAATGAGACAAAAAAACTAGTTTACATAAGAGGCACGCAGCAGCTTATCTATAAAATGAAGAAAATTGGTCTGTTTCTCTCTCTTTTCCTCTCTTTCTTTCTTCTGTCTCCTTTTTCTCTTTCACTCTCATTGTTTATCCCAGGTCTTGACCATCCACATGGCAGGACCAATGTGGGATCTAAGGACAGGTGATCTTTGTTCTCTCTCTTTTTTGTCTTTATTTCTCTCCTCTTTTGCTTGCCTGCATAAAGTGCTGTCATATTCAACCTCATACTCTGTACAGAAGTTTGTTGTAAGAGTGAGGAGCTTGTGGATGAGTGCTGTGGCTTTTTAACCAGCAAATTTGAGAAGCAGTGTTGTGGCTTTTTGCCAGCACCTTTGAGTGGTGTTTTGTGGCTTGTGAGCCATCAACTTTGTGAAGTTTGTTGTGGGAGCTGAGAGCTTATTGAAGTGTACTGTAAAAATTTAGGGCTTCCACCAATTGTGGGAGTGTATTGTAAAATTTAAGAGCTTGCTAGCCAACATCTTTTGAGTCTAAATAGTGCACTGGTTGCTGGAGTTGAGACAACTTTATAATGAAAACATAAGAGTTCCCTGACACATGGTCTGGTGTCTTTGATCAGCCTGATGAGAATTAACTGCAAACATCATGCTGCCTACCAGTGAGTCATGACACAATTCCTTTCCACTTCAATCTACTTACTACCTCTGTGTGAGTGGAAAAGTCTCCTTAGCTAAATTATGGGCTAGGGCATTTTCCCAGAGAAGAATGTAGTGATATTGCTGAAGGCAAACACTTTCTCCTGTTGTCAAGCCCTTCGGCATAATGTGTTCATGATGCCATTTTCTGCATTGTTCTATGATTCTTTTTCCTCTGTAAGAATCTTTTGAGAGTTTATGTTAAACCATAAAGCCAAGATAGATGGGCCAAGAATTTGTTTGGTAGCAAAGTAGTTTTTTCTGTCAGTATCAATTTTGATAAAATGGTTGATGAATTGTACTCAGAAGAATGCAAGTTATGACTTTGTTTCACTATGACACATTGCATTTTGATTATATCTAATTGCTTTTGAGTAAATCTAAATAAAACAAACAGAGAATAATATCTCAAAAACCCTAGGTTAACAATATCTCATGTTCTTTTTCCTGTTTTATCAAGCAGAGAATATCTCTGCTCTTTAATTTTCTTTTTTTTTNTTTTTTTTGCACATAGTCACAAAACTCATCATATGGTACAGAATTTAAGGAGAACAGGTTTGCAGTACTATGGCAAGCGTAATGGTGCCAGTTAGCATTTCAGAATATAGAGATGACTGGCCATCTGGGAAAGAGGATAATTTAAGGTCAACACATGAATGAGAATAAAAGATGATATGCACTTTTCTCATCTGCAGCAACTCTGCTGCCAAAAGATTGATATTAAAGTGCAAAAGTCAAGTATTGTACATTCCAGCAATAATTCATTCATAAGTTTCAGTAGATCTGTCACATTACTTTTTTTCCAAGCACATGGTCTAGAGGATTTAAAAGGTCTTTTCAAACCAATGACACTTAGTTCACAAGTAAACCTTGTATGGCACTATTTAAAACAAAATTTGGTGCAAGTTTCAGTTTCCCATGAACAACAGAAAATTAAGCCAATTATGTGACAGAAAATTAATCTTATTAGTAATAACCTAAAATTGTGCAAATTGTCTGCTGCCCAGAGGAAAGAAAAAATCTTATCCATGCAAACTTCTGCTGAGCCTGACTAACTTCATCAGTTCAGTGTGGATTTCACTCCAGGAGTTGTTATATCTATGTTTACTTGTTTGAGGCACTCAAAATACTTGAAACTAAGCTACTCTCCTTGTTAAAGTACAGAACTTACTGGAAATTCACATGCAGTCTTCAAAGGGATGCACATGTGCAAAAATGAAGTATGTGTAAAACTGGACTTTTCTATTATTCCTTAACATGCATTATAAACATTGTCTTGATCTGATTCTTCTATGTTTATGAAAGTGATAATTTTTATTCCATTAATTTTCATGAAATTTTAGCAAATAATGTATTGGAAAGTATATTTGTACTTCATATGTAATAGAAAATGAAGTAAAAGCCTTTCTCATCAAAGTCACTATATCAGTCTAGAGAAAAAATGACTGAATTTTTTAATCTTCTGAAAATTACTTGACCAGTTAAAATGAAGAGAGAAGGACACTTCAATTTTCTTCATATTAGGTGTCCATGATTCCCAAGGAGAGAAAGCCTTGTCTAATGATGTCTTTTCCAAAACTTTAGGAAATAATTTCCCAGTTTTATAGACACATACATAGACACATACACAGTCATTTTTGTATATACTCCTTATATTATGAAATATTAAGTTAATGCTAAAAAGACATCCCAATAAATGATTAAAGATGAAGTTTCTTCATAGATATTCTTATTAGCCTAATGCAAACAACATAGTCTGATCAGGATTGAGACAAGACACCTCTTTCACATATTCCTCACAGATTTCTCATCTCTGATGTCCAAACAGAAAAATCAGTGTAAATATATATTTACTTTTTAGAAATAGAGCAAACAAGGTAACTGTCATGTCAGTGCAGCTATTTCTATGCTGCTAACAACACCTGAACTAACTATTATGAAGCTAACTTCAATGTCTTATACTGTATAAAAGCTTATACAATTTAGCTAGGTACAATAAAAGCCAAAAGAGAATATTTTTATTTTAATAAATTCATCTAGGTATTGAACAAGTTGGCAAAAATTTGGCAAACATTAAATTTGTAAAGTAAAGTTGACATAGAAGACATTTTTAAACTTGCCATGAATGTATTCTGGAAATTAGAAAAATCTATATCCAGAATATGGAAAGTGTAGAACATTTCTATTCCAGCAGCAGAGGTATGAAACCCTGTTTGCACATGTGTCTCGAGGACAAAGTCAAAACTGTCAGTGAGCACATTACATGTCACTAAGGAGATTCTCTTAATTTTTATATTTTTATGAGCTGATAATAATAATTCAACCATAGGATTTTCCTATTTCAGTGTATATAAATTCTCTAGTATTCATTATATCAGTCTGAGATTTATTCTTGTTTCTATATTCTAAAGATAAGAAATACACATTGTGCAAAATATAATACATATTGTATATGATTATACATTGTAATTCTTATGAAAACAATTACAAGGAACATATACTAAGACATTTTTTAATATCTGTGTATATTTCCTTTAGAGTCTTCCTATAAAATGCCATCAACATTTAAAAGACTTGCAATGGTTACAGACCTAAAACCACATGCGTGTATGAAAATTCACACAGAGTGCTATTTTTATGAGATTTTTTTTGAGTCCACTGTTACCTGCCTGTTTAACTATTTAATTCACCTCTTGTATCTTGCCTTTTATGTAGGAATAGTAACTATCTTTTCCTATACAATATAATTAAAACATAAATATATCTCTTCTTCTTTGAACTTCTGAATGACTGCCATATTTATGATATGTCATAACACAATATTGAGGTAAAGAATCGGGTACAGTACTTCTAATTCCTTCCTTTCTGTGTAACGTGTTTTTTCTTAAAAAAAAAAAAAAGTTATCAGAAAGGAAAACTAAATAAATTACTCTTCTCCTAAAAAAAAAAAAAAACACAAAGATTTAATTTTTAGATTTGCTGAAAGATATGGTGTATAGTTCAGCTAAGGATGCTGAAGAATTCTTATAACACATCAGAATAGTGTTCTCTCCAGAGTACGTGACAAAGTATGCAGAAACGGTTCAGTAGGACCCAAGTCCTGCCAAGGACTTACAGCCTTGCATTTAATGAGACTTTTCAATACACAGCTAATTTAGCTCTTATTCATGTGCAATGAATCCTTTCTCAGTTGGGCACTTTACGAGCTTAGCAAAAAGTCTACTGTGTATTTTCAGTCCACAGTTTTCAAAGGCTTATCATTCTGTCAAATCAAAACGGATTTCCTATAGGACAGTAAAAGACACTGCTCCTCACTGAAGGTTATTTTGTAAAGCTCTAGCTTTCAAATGAACTTCAATTCTTTTGACTGCAGAGCCCCTGGAAAATAAATGGCTATGAGATCTATTTTAATAATAATAATAATAA
>VWZF01003610.1:86300-195796 GCA_013396755.1 Sclerurus mexicanus | reverse complement strand
GAAGAAAATGAAGAAGCTAGACAGCGTACCTTAAAAACTGAAGCTTTCACTCTGTTGTAAAATGGAGTTCTTGTCTTTTTTCCCTGAATCACCCTTCTTCTTCCCAAAACCCCTTGAGAGAACTCTTATCTCCCTACCTTAGTATGTAGGAATTCTTTCTTGCAGTGCTATGTGAAGTCCCCTTACTGGCCCTTAGTTAACCCTTTCCCCATTGGGGCAAAAATGGTTTTACGAAAATAACATACAACTTCACAAAAGCATTGCAACAGATTACTGAGACTAGCAAGCATTGTCATAGTAAGGAAACTTTGTTATACCCAGCAAACAAAAACTCCATGCAACTGAAGTGAGGTACCCACAATTTACAGAAAATAATTGTTTAGGTTACCCACAAGAGGAGGAAAACAACAAAGGAAGAAAAATTAAGACAAGGAAATTATAAAGAGAGAAAAAGGAAAAAAAACCATAGTTACCACTTAGAAGTTGCCCACTGCCAGAAGAACAGGCCAGGGCCAAGTGGAGACCTCCTGCATATCTTTTTATAGACTCTGGCTGTTGTGGCCACTCCCCCCAAGCAGGACCTTTGGTTCACTGACCACTCTCTGTCCCCTTGGACACAGTGAGGGGTGTCACAGCCAACCAGAGGCTCCAGCGGGTGTGGTTTGGGTGGGTTACGAGGCAGACCTTTTTGACTGAGAAGTGCCCCATGCAGCGTTCATGCCATGTGGCCAAACCTCGGTGGCCATCCTGGCTGAACGTGTGGACATTGCCAAAGGTCTGGTCCCCTTTCCCCACACACACACACACACACACACACACACACACACACACTGCCTCACAGGGTGATTCTGAACCAATAATAACTGATCTAGTGTGTAACAAGTATTTGTACTCAGAGATGCAGTACAGACTGGAAGGAAATAGACTTTTCTTGGACATGTTGTTTCCATGAAAGGAGAAACAGGGAGGTGACAAGCTCTATATGAAGACATTTCTTTAGGTGCCTGAATCGCAGGAAAATCAAGAATAATCATCTGGGATGAAACACTTCACCCTCTCCACCTACACAGTGCTGTAAGCAAAGAACTAGTCTCTGAAATTATTATAATCCTAATGATTATAATCCTAAGAAGATAATAAGCCATTGAATAATAAGCCAGAAATGAGGGTAGGCACTAGACAAAACATAACAAACAAAACTGTTTCCCTAAACTATCTTAAACCAGGCATCCAACACAGAGCTAACTGCTAGGTATCAGTGAGCTGAGGTGAAGACTCACACAATCCAGATGAAATCAGGTGAGGCCTCTCAGCTTCGGTTCTCTGCAAAAAGCTCCTTCCTTATCTCTTAACTCCTGTATAACCAGGCAACATGTGAACAACACTGAAATCTGTCAGAAAAGAAACCATGAATTCTGTCCTACTACATTAGTTTCCAAGTCAGGAGTGAGGGATATCAGCCTAGACACTAACACAGTTGACCTAGATAGAAGAAACAAAATATATATTTCAATGCATTTTACTTTAAAAGTTTCAGGTGTGAAAAATTTAAGGGAAGGAATTAAAATTACATTTAAGAGGACCAAGCCAGGACATGTACTCAGAACATTCAAGAGCTAAGCACAAAAGATAATTTTGTTTTAATAGTGGGAAAACTAGTTCTTTCTTTTCAATAGGAAAGATAGAAACAAAATCTATAAGATAGTATATGCTTTTTGCTAAACTTAAGACACTCAGAAATATGTACCAAAACATAAATATAAGATTTGGAGGTGTTTTTTGGCCTTTTTACAGGGTAGTACATGCATTATGTCCACTTAGAATATTGGTAACATCCTGAATTGGTGAGTGACACATAATGTCTCACTCTTACTTCTTAAAGAGATTGCATTACTGAGAGTTACATTCAAATATCAATGCTAACTGTTCACATTTTAATTTATTTATCTCACCAAAGGAGAAGGAATATATATTTCTCTCTTAATTTCTTATTTTCTTCTAGAGATAATCAAACTCTAAATTACAGTAAGGTTACAGGCTTCTAATCAAAATCAGGGAGTCTCAGATGCAGAAACAATCAAGAACGTACATTAACATCAAAATAAAGTTTCTTATTCTTAGTTGATACTAATGAAAAAATTAATCTGTCCATGAGCAGTTAGCAACTAAGCAAAATAAACTTATTGAACACACTTTTTATTAAGAATAGATTGTGAATAATTCTTCCCATGACTTAGAGATGAAAAGCAGAAATGTATTAGTATATTACAGTAGATCACTTCTGCTGATTGACATTTAGCTGTTGGTTTCCTTTATTGTGTATAGTGAAATAAGAGCTTCTTTAAAAGAACACCAGAATTACTGAGTCACTTTTGGATTTTTCTTTTTCATTTATGTCACTTCTTCCAACTTAAAAATTAAAAAATAACATATTTTTATCTTCTTTACTTGTGTTAAGTAAGCCATTCTACCTCCCAATATATAACTAACATGAAGTCTAAGCCCTGCTGAGGTGCTATCTAAACTGTTAAATTAGGGTTTAAATGGCACTTATTTCCAGCTCTTATGCAGTCCCTCTGCACAGAGGGAGGGAAATCAAAGACAATTTTACTTAGTAAGATTAGAATTTTATCCAGCTAATTAATTATTTTGTGATTAAGACACTCTTACTGTTGGCCAGTGATCATCCAGCTGTGCAGTTTGCTTCTATGGCATTTGTTTTCTTAACTGATGTTTGTACAAATAAAATACTCTTAACTAATAATTTAAAATTCAACAATGCATTTCCTACAGTACCTATACCTTATGTAGATCCTATACAATCTTCTGTTATATTCTAATGTTTTATATTGAAGTTGAAAATTATGCAACGGATAATGGAATGGTACATTTGTCAGGATGTCTGCCCACAAGGCATGAACATATGAATGATCTTGGTTTAGAAACCTATGAGTTTGTGTTGTTTTGGTTTTTTTTAAATAGTGTGTTAGATGTAATTCAGATGCATTCTGTAAAATATTAGCATTCACATCTATGATGTCAGCTTTTCAGTAGATAAATAGAAAATCAAGGATATAGAGACGTTGCTTGCATATAAACCCTTGGGAACTTGCCACAAGTAGAGCACTTTCAGTACATGGATGCCTCACTGCTGTCTCTGCACTGCACTGCTCTGGCCACTGAAAAACTACCCACTGTACTGTGGCACACTCAAAACCAAAATGGACAGGGTTAATTGCCAGCCAGGTTATAGGGGATGAGAAGAGGAAGTCATATTTTCTTCCTCAGGGCACTAATAGATGTTACTTTTATCTTTATATAATCTTTTTTTTAAGATCTATGTGTTCAAAGTCATTAAGAGAGGTGAGATGAGGAGAAAATAAATATCTCTGGTGGTGATCCAGTTGGATTATACAGCCTAGAAGTGGAATTATTCTTTTCTTTACTCACTACACTTTTGAAAAAAACAAACAACCAAACAACCAAACATAAACCCCATTGATAAGCATTCTTTCAAATAAAAGCTAGGGATAAAATATGACTTCTTCAACACATAACATCTGAATTTAAAGTTTTAGATAAGGGCTATTATTAAAGGAAGAGTCCACCATTCCATTATTACTGACAATCTGCTTCATAACATCTGAACCTTACTCCTCTCCTGCTGACTTTTCCCTAGGACATATTATTTTCAGGCTGAAAGACTCTAAAAAGCTACCCACTGTGCACTTTAATTGGCCAGAGGTGAAGAATCAAAGGCCAGGTTTGAGGTGAAGAATCAAAGGAGGAAAAGTGGAAAGTGTAACTAAACTTTTATTCATCTATGTCCCTTAAAAGGCTGTTGTGATGCTTGAACAAACTGGTAAATACATACAGTGCATGTCCCAAATAGTCAATAAATTATAAATGGCATTTTTTACATCTCATGAGTCAGAGTTAGCTTGGGAATCATATACATTCTTGGGTGGTTGGACTTTTTATTGTATTTCTCTATTCCTGGTGCTCATAAAATATAGGGAAGCCCATAGATTTTAAGAAGTCTGACTAGAGATCTTTCCTCTGTTCACATTTCTCTCTGTGCTGTTTTCCAACTTATCCTGTCTTAAAATCCACTGGTGAGCAGTAGGACTACTGCACTATCAACTTCTTCCCTCAGTTCATTTCAGTTCAGCCTAGCCTTCCCAGAAAATTTAAACAATAATGAAAGGGCTTATTTATCTTTTTCCACAGATTCCTGTTTTATTTCATTAAGAGAACAAAAGATAATAGGGAGTTCTGAACTCTGTAAAGGCAGGACAACAGCTGGCCTAATATTTTCCCTTACTTTATTTCTACTGAAATTTCCCTGTTAGTCAAAAATATTTGACAATGAGAAACTCATCTCAGACTACTCAACAGCACAGCTCTGACTATGAAAACCCAGTTTGAAAGATACTTTCTACCTGATTGGGTCTTCCAGTTTCAAGACAGTGCTTGTAATTGCTGAATTTTTTTGCTTTAAACAGGATCAAATCTATTTTAAGGAGTTAAATCTAGCTATTTGATTTATAATTTGCTGTGCTTTTATTGAAAATAGAAACAAGGGGGAAAATAAATTTGCTTGTTTTATCTTTCTCTTTAGACAACTAAATGGAAAATTGTTAAATCAGGTGGATTTTTGTCAGACTGAAAATATCATTATTCACATAATTAATTCTGATCATGGAAAGAAAGTGCCTCTAACTTCTGTATCTGGTTGCAATTTAAAATTCTAGTGTACTGGAGTATTCACTGGAAGGGAACACTAGGTTTGTCTAACAGTTTTCTTCCTTGTTAAGCAGTGTGTTCTCAGTTCCTATCTAAAATTGTCTGATTTCAATTTGCAGCCAGGGGAGTTTGTCGCATTGAAGATTCTTTTATTATTTTAATTCTGTTCTCTGAAGCAGTTATAATCTATGACCATGGCAACTTATAACCTTAGTCTGCTGCCTGTTGTCACTTCTCAAAAAGAATATCAACTTGTTTAGCTCTATCACTGAAGCCGATAGATGCAAATGACATGGAGTATAACAAACTATATTTGAAGTATATCCCTTCTGACAAACAAGAACATCCCAGAAGAAAACTTTTTCAGTCTTCTGCACGTAACTGTTCTACTGAAAAAGACAGATTATTTTTTTTTTACAATGCCCTTCTATTTATTTGTTTTATTATCTTTTTCACCAAGAGCTAGCGTATGTTTTAGGAGGAGTCATCTCTTTAATATAATAACATAGAGATCACATTTTCCTGTACAGATGCAAAAGAATGGTATAGAAATGTCAACAAAGTAAACGTTCTTTTTATCTGTACTGGTTTTAGATGCATTTCTAAGACACAATAGATACATTTTAGCTTTTGACTTTTATAATCTAATGAGGGAATTGGTGACAATAAAAAAAAATAAAAATAATTAAAGGTTCCCTATAAAAGAAAAGGTTAAAAAACCCCAATGTGCATGGAAAATGGTTTTGGGGGAGAGTGACCCAGGATTAATAGGATTGTCTTTTTATAATGAAAGCAAATTTTACAAGTAATTAGAAACCTACCTGAAATAAACTGAATTAATTAAATCATTCCTATTGATATTTTCCTATACATAAAGATTCACTGGAGAGAGACCACAAATGAAGTTTCACTGTATGTACTTTCTAGGAGAACATATAATATTTCAAGGAAGACATCTTTCAGTCTCTTCTGTCATGATAGCTTTATTTTTTGTGGGGTACTTCAGTGGTCATTAAGAGAGAAACCTGTTCTTTAATGTAATGCATAGGTCATATGAGGTATAACTATAAGGCTCTTTTTGGTTCTCTGTCATCCATTCATAAAATGTGGAGAAGTTCGCAAGGCACTGTAACATACACCTTCACTAGCTTCCAGAATATGGAATTACAGCCTTAATTGTCAGGGTACTGGCATCTGGCTTTCAGTCCCTACTTAAAGACTGCTTGCTAATCTATAAAAAATTACAGAGTGAAAAACCTTACTTCCAGATAGCTTAAAGTTAGCATATACTCTTAGATGCAGGAAAATGCAGTATTGGGTCTCATGAAGCTGAATTAGATACTGAACTTCTTAACCTTGAGTCCGTCCACTGCCTGAAAATTGAGAACTTTCACTTTCAACTTTGTGGATCTCATTTTTCATGTCCTTTGGTTTTATTCCAAGTAATTTAAGTCCCATATTTATTGTCAAGAAAAAAAAAATGGAAAGAAATATGTTGGACAAGAGATTTTTTCAGCAAAACCAGAGGCATAGTCATCCTACATTATTTTCTTACCAGCTTTATGATTTCAGAATAAATTGAAAAACAAGTTACTATCAAATAGCATAACTACTTTTTTGTATCACCCTTTTTTGTATCACCAGTATGTTTTTTTATGACCCTGTTCGGAAAAAAAAATAATGTAAGTGAGGCCAATACCTATTTCATGCCATCCAGGTATCTCATCATAGCAGACCAATATGCAGCTAAAGAGGCATGACCAGGTTCGGCTTCCTTTCAACTAGTTTGGCATGAGAATTTCTCATGCAATGAGAAAACAGAGCTAGAAAATTGTACTTTCAGATGCATACTGAAATGTTTATAATCCTCTTGGTGCTATATTTTGGATAGTATTTTGCATTTTTTGTGATGATATTCAATATTTCCAAACATTCCGATATGAAATATCTAATGTTAAAATATTACTTTAGGTGAATGTTGTGATATGGTTTATGGAGCTAAGAAGATTTTATTGGCAATTGGATTTATTATAAATCTGAGTCCTTATGTGTGGTATATTCAAGCCATCATGTCTTTCTCTTTTGTCTGTCAAATCTATAGAATAATGAAGGGAATGATTACTATTCAAGCTTGAAAGATGTTTTTCCAAGGGCTTGCCTTGGAATTTCAGTCAGATTTAGATAGAGTGGGTGGGAAAAAGGGCAAAAATATTAATCAGCAGGAGAGGAAATGGTAACACCACCACCACCACCAAAAAAGAAAGAAAATGGGAGCTCTCAGTTCAGGAGCTGTATTCATAACATCTGAAAGAGACACTGAATGAAGCATATCAATTCACCTCTTAAAAGGTGCAAACACCTGTGTGTTGAAAAACTCCTACCAAAATCGAACTATTATGATGGTTAAGCTGCACTTCTATGAGATTTTTTTTAAACTTAATGTCTTTCTATCCATCTTTATTCAGTTATGTTTGAAGATGGATCTCCTCATTCAGTATTATTATTTTCAATTTAATGAAAAGAATTACCTCAGCAGCATGATTTAAATGATAGAAAAGTAATATTATTCTATTATAGGTTATTATTGGTCAGTGCCTTTGTTCACTTGGATTTTTGTTTTCTATTTGGTGACCTAAAAAAATGAAAATATTTTCTGGGGACTTTATCATGTTTAAAAATAGCACAGTGCAGACATAAAAGAACAAAGCAGCCTCACTTTCACAGGCACAGTTTAGGATGTAATCAAACAGCAAGTTCTAAAGGAACACCTGCACTGAAACCTTGCCCACCTCCTCCTACTTATTCTTCTCTGGCAGCAAGCCTGATCTGGTCTGCCAGCTCCCATCCGCAAGCAAGGACAGCTGCAAGAGAGAAAGAAAGCTCATCTTCATCAAAACACTCTTTGAAGCTCTTCTGAGGATAAACATTCTTCATTTATTAACAGCTTAATGCTTTGATAAAAGCTCACTTTGTTAAGTAGTTTGCCTTTCAAGAACTGCCCACATAGATATTTGCATGAAGTTCACAAGGACTTTAGGACAACATGGGATTGCCGGAAATATTGCTGAAGGCTTAGAAATAAAAACAGAGACCATATTCCTACTAGAAAAAGAGAGGAAAATTCACAAGAAACTTATGTTCAGCAGGCTTTACCATTTTCTGAATTATCATAGTCCCTTCTGTGTGAAAGTGCCATTATATATAATGCTGAATTTGCAAGTGATTTTGAGGAAGCCAGTGCAAAGGGCTGTTTTACCTATAAGAAGGCAAAAATACGATGAAGATTTCAAACCCAGCACAACTTACCATAATGGTCATTTGCACACTGGACGAAAAATAAGCAAAGCAGAAATTACTACCTAGTCATGAGTCATGTAACTATCTAGTTTAGGCTGTAATTTCTCCTAACTGAAGCAATGAGTGACTAAAATTCAGTATGATGTGATTCACAAATAACAAAATCTTATATGTTATAAATAATTGTTATCTCTTTCCACAGTTGCCTTTAAAGTACTGCTGCTGCCTTCTTATCAGAGTGAAGCTGAAAGGCTTCAACATCTCAAAGTGACTATGGAGTTGACTATCCAATGAGACTATTCAATTGCATGAACTAAACCTTTTGGTTTCTTGTTAAATTATTATTCCTTCATATTCCCAGCTGGATAACTCACTAAAATAAGAATAGAAAACAAAATATGCAGCCTACCATTGAAAAACCCTGAAAGGACAAAGCACTGAGGGTTGAAGACCCACTATAAGAGGAGAAACGTGTAAAAAGTCTATTGTAGTATGTTGCTGTTAGTCTACAGGAAGTCAGTGAAATTAGGGCCACAGAGATGAGTAAGCATCAGAGCATCTTTCACAGGAGAGGAAGCTGAGACAGCTCGGGCTCTTTTGTCTGGAGAGAAGGCTTGATGAGTGGTACATGTCTTGTCAATGTAGGAGTGTAAAGAAAAGGAAGTCAGGCTCTTTTCAGTGGTTCCCAGTGGCAGGGCCAGAGGCAGTGGGCAAAGGACATTTCCTCTGAATGTCAAGAAACATTTTTTTTTTTTTACTGAGGGTAACTGAGCATTGACACAGGTTGTGCAGAGAGATGGTGGAGTTTCCATCCTTGGATGCAATCAAAAGCCAACTGCGCATGATCCTGAGCAACCTTCTCTAGCTGACCCTGCTTGAATGGAATGTTGGACTAGATGATGTCAGAAGGTCACTTCCAGCCTCAGCTATCCTGTGATTCTGCAGTACATCTCCTGGCTTGAGAACAGTGGCTAAGGGCCAGGTAATGCTATTGATCCATCATGATAAAGAAGGTTGATGGACTAAATAGCCAAAGAAGTTGTTCCTTGATGTTAGCACTTCATTGTCCTTTGTTAGGATAAGTATAAATCATTTTATAAGATCCAGATGTGTTATAAATAAGTACTTAGTTATAGCTATAGTTTATTTAATTAATGGGAGCTATTTAAAACTTAAAAGAAATATATTGATTTGAAGATATTTCTACAGGAAAACTCAAACAGATAAAATAGTTTATGACATGGAGTTTTCAAGATAAGAGCTATTTTAAATGTATGTTGGTAAACCCTTATCTATCCTTATCAACATGTTGCTGACAGTGTCTGGTTAAATAGGTCAATCACATGTTTTAAAGTATGCTAGCATTGCTTCTTTTTTTCTCCTGAGTAAAATTAGGTTGATAGCTAATAGACTATAAAAAAAAATTTTACCCCGTTCCCTTCCCTTCCCTGTACCTGATCCCCCCAAACATATTTAAGTTTTGCATATATGAAAAAACATGATTTACTTGGAACAGTTACATCAGATTTACTTAGTTCCACAGATAAAAAATACAGTTAATGTCTGAGATGTTAATCTTCCTCATACCAGGTATACTCATTGGGGTTGTAGTAAATATGAACATGAATTAAGCTGAAGTTAAAGTTTAATAGACTAAATATTTTTTGAGAAAAGAAAACAAAACCGTTCATTTCCCAGACAGATTTTTTTACCTTTTCCTTACAAAATATAAATAATGACAAAATATCTGTTTTTCACAACTAATACTGCTACTACTATTAAAAAAAACCCAAAACAACAACAAACAAACAAAAAAAAAACCAAACCAAAAAGCCGAAAAACACAAAAAAAGGGTTGTTTTATCACCTAAAAGATACCCTCAGTGGGAAAACATTATAGAGTGTCTTTTCATTTTTTCATTCCTGGAAGGAAGTATCATAGTTAATTTATAGCTTTCACTCTCAAAATAAGAAATCTTGTTCATTCAGCATTTAAACAGCTTTTGGGTCTACTACAGATGGGTCAGCTCTATCAGGAATTCAGCACACTACTTGTATTTTACTAATGTTAGTTTTGGCATGAGTCCAAAGAGTTTCAGACACCTGGGAAGAAAAAATAAAGCTACTGTAAGAAAAAAATTAAGCTACTGTAATTTATATGCTAAAAATCTACAGTCTGTCTTGCCAATGTGAAGGAAAACCTTGAGACCTAGTGCACTGTTTCCCTAGAGGTAGTCAACATTTCTTACTATAATAATACCTCTAGCAATACCATTAACATTATTTAAAATTGCGTAGTCTTATTTTTGTAATGTTTTATTTGTATTATAAGAATTGGTGTAATTCAGAATTGACAATTCTTGTCACTTGTCTTGGGAGATGATCTGGAGATATCTGGTTGTAAGGGTTAACCAGTAAACTGTTAGCTAGAACTATATCCAAGGAACATACATATACACAAGGAGCAAGGCAATTTGTTCCCTCTGTGTTTCATTTAACATTTAACGGAAGAGCGCTGCATGTTGCATGTTTTCTTTTTAGTAGGCAGCAGAGTAAATCAAATGGAAAATCCAGATGAGAAAAAAGATCCTGAAGCGTTTCACAGATTTCCTCTGGCTCCTCAAAACATTCATGAGGGATTAGGTAGTTTGAACCTAGTCAGAAGGGTTGGAGTCCATTAAATCTCTTCTTTTACCAAATATTTCACAAAATGTATACTATATTTTCTATGGTTAGAGCACTACACACTAGCAGGTTTAAGGCACTAGCAATACCTTTTATGCAATAAAATATAAAATCATGATATCAGTGTTAAGGATTATTATCTATGACACTTTCCATTTTTCTTATTTTTCTGAATGACAGGACATGATGCAAGCAGGTTTCATACAGGTACAGCTCAGAATTACAAGACAATGTAAAAAGAGGAAAGAAACTACTGTTCAATAAAATAAACAGGCAACATATAAATTCAGATTAGGCAGAGAAGTTGTTCTAGTTCAGCAGGTGGGACCAGTTATCACTGTGTGGGGGTGATCAAAGCTATGTATTCTACCCCCCTCTATTCATTTCCCAAGAACAATGGACCATTTGCAGCAGCTGCCCAGGGAGTCGTTAGCACCTTCACACCCAGCCTGAGGGGGCGTGGCTGCTAATGGGCCATCAACGGTTCAACAACACCCCATGACTCAGAGTTAATCACCCATTGTGTGAGTCCCCGCCCTGGGGGAGGGACTGGGTGCTCCCTGAAGGTACATAAGCGGGGGGGTAAGAAGACCTTGGGGACTTTCTCAGATCTAGAGGAGCAGCAGGACCTTGACAGGAGGAAACCATCACTGTCGACCAGACCCTAGCCATCATCTGCACCAACAGGTTCTTTACTTCCTTTTGCTTTGGACTTGGGGGAATCACATGGGTCTCAGCACAAGGGCTAACAAACCCCTTTGGGCTTGTGCCCCAGGACACTGGGTTATACTGCTGGGTTTTGGTGAGTTGAAAGCAGTTTTCTCTTTGTGTCAGTGTATCTATTGTAATACCTTTCATTAAATTGTAATTCTGACTTATAATCCCTCTTGTGCTGGGTCCATTTCTCCTGACAGTTTACCCTTAAACCAGCACAGAAGTAAAGAAATTAGGGTTTCTAGGGATTTTTTAAACTTTATGGGACTAATAGTTAAGATCAATATCTAGAAAATATTTTCTAGATTCTATCATTCTTAGCAAGCATATGAAGAGTAGTTGAAGCAAGACTTGCAGATATATGTATGCACATGCTGATGATCCTCTTTGAACGCTACTGACTTCAAAGGGACATTCTTTGTGAGTAGAGTTTCCTGGTAGTGATTGCTTGAAAGGATTGTGATTTTTGAGATGCAGAAAGGATAAAAAAAATAATAAAAAAATGATGGATGGGCAGCAAAAGAAAGAATTATTCATGAAGCAGCTAGAGAGAATACACATTACTTGATAGCATCAAATTTTCTTTTGACACTTAACCGTAGTCTATAAGGTAAGAATATTGCTTGAATTAACAATATAACAACATAAATCATTGTAAGTGATTTCTTACTAGATTTATTCCAGAGAATAAAACTTCAAGCCAGTAAGTGTTACAGGAAGAACTTAGCTTCCCTCATTCCATTTTTTTATTCCCAGGAAAGGTCTGTTTAGTTTAAGTTCAATAGAAAGCTTGCTAGTTCTGTAGTTGATTGAAAATTTTGCCAAAGTGTATCAAACATTTCATAAACTGATCTAGAAGAGATGGATTTAGCTTCTGAAACTGCTTCTGCAAAACCAACCTGAGTTCAGAAACAGTTAATAAAGCATACTTTTTACATAAAGCCTCTTTTTACATACAGTCAGCTACTTTTATACACTTTTCTCTCTATTTTCCCTCACTTGTTTGTCCCTGATGCACCTTGATCGCTCCTTTTCCTTCCTTTTGGCTTTTCCTCAAAGCACTCCACAATGTCCATAACACCCTTAAACCACTCCATAATAACCTTCTCCCAATTACCAAATACTTTTCCTCTGCAACCTGCAATAAGCCCTATCTCCCTTTTGTCGGTAGCCCTCTTCAGTCTGCAAGGCTTTCTGGAGACAGCTGATTCTCTCCCCTCAGTGGGTTTCATATCAAGACAAGGGGCAGCTGAGCCTCTGACAGTCTGAAGAGTCACTGATTTGGGTGCCCCACCTGTCCCCACCAGACTACAGGGTTTCCTCTGCCCATGACTGCTCCTTCTGGGTCTCCCCATCTGCCATAATTAGTGCTTAGTGACATAATCTTGCAGTCTGACAGAAGAAGCTGATTGTAGGAGTTCAGCCTGAGGTGGAGGATTGTCAACAAGAGAAAACACATATAACCCTGTTGTGTGAGAAGATACTTGCCAAACAACCAGAAATGTGATATCAACCCAGGAAAAAAGCATGATCAAAGACTTTGAAATGTGTATTTTCACAATCTACTCCACCAAGTTAAGCTACAATAAAGACCATAGTCTCTCCACAATACACTTAAAGGGCAAGAAGTGTAAAAACTACATCTCCTTGATCTTTTGGGCTCAGCTAACCACATAGATATGCATTAGTGTCTTCTCGTAATCATGATTCTTGATCCAGCATCAGGCTGTTTATAAAGCCAAGCGTACATTATAACCTTGACTTTTTCACAAATAGATTTCTCTAAGACAAGTATTTGAAAGTAGTGGGAGTTGGGGAATGATAGAATGAAAAGCTGCTTAATTGTATTTTATTTCATAAAAAATCAATTTTTAAAGAAAATTTTAATTCCTCACATTCTCTGAAGTACAAATAAAATTCTGAATATTTATTTCAGAAATAGACATGCAGAGAGGTAAAAGATAAATTTTGTGAGCCACCATTAGAATAGAATTTTCTCATAACAAGCTTAATGGGGAATTATCAGGTAATTATATAGATTCAACTTAATTTCAATTTTTAAAAATGCATATCTAATACAATTTTTATGTTGGAAAATATTACATAAGTGAGAGTTGCATAGTTTTATTATCGCTGACGCTCAATACATGAAATTCAGATTAAAAAAACCTCAGTTACTTGGGAAGCAAGTTTGTATTAGTGCAGTAGAAATATAAAAGAGTTGAAAAAAACTATTTTCTTCACAAACATGCCTTGCAGAGTCTTAATAATTGTTTGAAGAGTCAAATGGAAGAAAATTTTATTGCAATTGAAACAAAAAAGGTGGTGTAATATTTTATACAGTATTAAGAAATGATGAATATAAAAATAATAAAATACAGATTTTGATAATGTCACCACATTTGACTTATCTTGCATGAAAAGGTCAGAGTCAGAGTAATTTGTAAGATTCAAATGAAGTCTCAAGACATATAGGGCAGAAAATTCAGTAGTTGCTTGGTTATATTAAAAGGTTACTCTTTGTTGGCAGAAAATGTATCTTTAGCTTTGACATGTTGAGTGCGCTATCACAGGAGGTGTTCTTAACTGAAGTTGCTCTTTTAACCAGTAAGTTTTTTGAATGCATTAGGGTAGATCAGTGCTATAAAGGGGATTTTTAAAAATAGTTTTATAGCAAAAAAAAAAACTTTTTTTTTAATTCCTTATGTTTAAAACTCATATTCTTACCCATGTCTAACAACTGTAAGTTTTGTAAGACATGGAAGGGAGGTAGAATGACTTGTTTTTAAATACCTGTATTTTGAAATGTTGGATGTGAACTAGCAATCAAGAATTTAAATACTAATTTTATAAACGTGTCAAACAAAGGATACTTGCCCTATAGGGCTAGAATTGATTTTAGAGAAAGACAAATTCATGGAAATAAAAATAGTTGATTTTATTATGATTAAAAATATATTTTTAAAACATTTACGTAAGTACAAGCTCTGTTTTGTAGCTTGTGCTTTTTTTTTTCTCTTTGAAATAATTATTGTTTTTATTTAAGAAATTAACTGCTACATCTGTCTTGGGAATTTCCTCCTAAACCCACACATTGCTATAATGAACTAGAATTCTGATACAGTATTAATACAACATAAGGAACAAAGTCCCAAAGGAAACTAAATTTTATCTCATTGCTAAAACAGTAGAAAAGAAATAATCATGTAAGGTATTAATCACGTGATGTATGACAGATAAAATTCACTTTTTTTTCATTGTGCCTGAAAGAACTTTATGATTCTTAAGTCTTAACATGGGATATTATGAATACCTTTTTGGACTTAGCACAAAACTCATGTTCCCCAAGTGAAGATTTGCACTGTAGCCCCCCAGCTATTTTACTCTACAAGCCATTGCCTGGATTTTCAAGAGATTCTGACATTGAAGTAGTGGTATCCCAGGAAAAAGTGTGGTACTCAGCAAGATGTTCCAGCCAATAGGGACAGGATTCAGTTGTGCAGACACAAAATATACCCTGTATTGGCCCGGGATGGGCAGATGTGACATGGGACGTGAGGAGTGCTATCTGAGATGCTTCAGCAATTGCTCTAGTAGTGTTTGTGACTTTTTAACGGTCATACTTATTGAATTTCTAGTGATGATTACAAGATTGTATGCAATTAAAACTCACATATATTGCTGGTACATAACTTAAGTATCAAAAAAAGTCATTAAATTCTCAGTCATGTCAAGTGTCTGTTGTAATGATCTTAACCATGCCATTATATGAATAAAACATAAATGTATTTCTACTTATTTTGAATTTCCTATTTTGAAGCATCTCTTATCCTTGTGTGTGGGATAGAAAAGTTTTTGTATGTGTTCCCTATTATATATTTGTTATAATGCATATTTACAACATAATTTCCATGATTTCTCCAGCTTATATATCTCCATTTCAGTGAACACAATTTCAAAACTTTTTCAGTCTTTCTACAGATGATATATCAATAACTAGAAAAAACTGGAGAATGAGAGAGAAGAATGTGGGGAAAGAAAGTAACAGCAAGGTGATCTTAAGCTATTACTCAAGGAAATAATAGATTAATGAAATAATAGATTAATAAAATCATAAACTTTCACTCAACCAGAGCTGTCATGGTTTAATCCCAGACTTCAACTAGTGCCATGCAGTCACTCACTTCCACTCCTCAGCTCCTCCAGTGGATGTGGAGGAGCATTGTGGCTAAAACAAGAACAGTTTAATAATTGCAAGTAAATAAAATAAATCACTACTAATAATGATAACAATAATAGTAATAATAACTTTAATGAAAAGGAGAGAGACAGAGAGAGAGGGAGGAATAAAACACAAGGAACAAAAGTGATGCCCAATGCATCTTTCAACACCTTCTGAAGGACACGCAGTCTGTCCTGAAGCAGTGATCTGCTCTCTCAGCCAACATACACACACACGGTTCACATACTGGGCATGACTTCCTGTGGTGTGGAATGGAGCATGTCCAGAGAAGGGCAATGAGTCTGGTGAAGGGTCTGGAGTCCAAGTCCTATGAGGAGCAGCTGAGGGAGCTGGGGTTGTTTAGCCTGGAGAGAAGGCTCAGGGGTGCCCTTATCACTCCCTACAAGTGCCTGAAAGAAGGTTGTAGCCAGGTAAGGTTTGATCTCTTCTCCCAGGCAACCAACAGTAGAACAAGAGAACACAGTCTTAAGCTGCACCAGAGGAGGTTTAGGTTAGATATTAGGATATTCAGTTCTTCACAGAAAGACTGAATGGGCATTGGAATGGGCTGTTCAGGGAGGTGGTGGAGTCACCATCCCTGGATGTGTTTAAGAAAAGACTGTAGTGCCATGGTCTAGTTGACAAGGTGGTGTTAGGTCACAGGTTGGACTCAATGATCTCAGAGGTCTTTTCCAGCCTAATTGATTCTGTGAATATCCCTTTGGCCAGTTTGGGTGAGCTATTTCAGCTGTGCTCCCTCCTGGCTCCTTTAGCAGCCCCTCACTGGCAGAGCATGGGAAACTAAGAAGTCCTTAACTTAAGGTAAGCACTACTTAGCAACAACTAAAACATCAGTGTGTTCTCAGCTTTATTCTCATACTAAATCTAAAAAATACAGCACTTTATCAGCTACTAGGAAACAAATTATACTGGTCAAACCCAGATAAATGGCTGTGGCAAACAACTTAATGTCATCTGCCCTGAATTTTCAGAGTCACTCTTAAAATGTTTTCTCATCTGCTCAGCTCATTGGATACAGCACAAATTAACAGAGAGAAGTAGGAGGCAGAAGTGTAACCTTCACATCCCATGGTCTCTTTTTCTTCTTAATCACCCCACCCAAGGTAGCAGTGGCCAGCAAATTAGTGATTGCAGTCAGAGCCAAGTAAATAGTACTTCACTGACAGTACCCGAAATTACAATAATAAATCCAATAGAAAAAAATGACAGAAAAAAAAGTTGTTCTGCCTACCATTCCTCCAATAGTACTGTTACAGGACAAGACACTAAAGCAGAAAACTTATCTCTTCTCCAGTTTCCACTCACTTATATCTTTTTTTCCCTTCATTTCCATTACAAAGTTATAAAACTGTCAGTGGTGCATTGTGCCCTGTACATATACCAGGTGGCTCCAGTGGCCCTATCTCTTTTCCACTCTAGATTAGTGCTGGAAAATTAAAAAGGAAAAAATAAGGGAAAAGTATTTATCAATCATACAAATCTGCAGTAAGTTTAGTAGTGCATTTGGTTTATACCATAGTCAAAGTGACATGTTCTTTATGTTTGTCGCTTTTGTTATATTTTATTTTTCTCTTATTAGAAAAAATTGTTTCTTTAATTTTTTACTAGTGGCATCCCACCCCAAAGGGGTTGAGGAAAGTAGATGTGTAGATGCTCATGGTCAAAAAAGAACTACTAAAGTCTGAGGGTTTGCAAAAACTTGGAGAGTTTTATTAGTGAATTATACACTTAGCATGGAAATTGGTATAAAATATAGTTTATAAGCACATGGCAATGAGTTTTGAATAAGGGGTAGAGTGAAAGAGGGAGGAGAGAGATTAGAGAGAGAGAAAAATAGGCAAAGAAAGGAAAAAGGATCACCAGTCTTGACTCCATCATTTAGCCAGATGATATGGTGTCCAGGGACCTGGGGTGCACACCCAAACTTCATGGGGGTCTCCTGGAGATAATTTTCTTGTGTTCAATGCAGATTAGTTATCNGGAGGCAACTCCCCAATCTTATATACCCCTGATTACGTGAAGGAATGGTGTGGAATACTTCCTTAGTTATAACCTGGTTACTAGGGAAGGCCCAGACCAAAACCAAGAAAACTAAACCTTTGGTCAACAATCCATGCCCACTCCTTGACTCATTCCTGTGCTTGCTCTGTACTGTGTTGTGCTTATCTCCATGAGTCAGAAAAGGATGTTTGTCCCAGAAAAGTGCTGCCCTGCCTCCATATGGCTCCCTTCTTCAGCCACATGCTGTTCTTTCTTACAGTGTGCTCTTAACAACAATTTTTGGTTGGATTCACAGCTCTCCGGTTATCAGTGTTTGAGACATACACATTAGCCCCTTATCTTGTAGGTATCTACAAGGTTTCTACACTGACCATGGAATAGCTAAGGTTTAATAACTGGTCAACAGAAATAAAGAAACTCATCAACCACAGCACTGGAATCAAAACTCTTTTCCATCATGGGATATAGCTATCACACGTATAAAGAATTTCAAATCAGTCATCCAGTTACTGAATTGTGGCAAATAAGTAGACAAAATGCAATTCTGCATATCAAAACTGAGTCACATAAGCACAGTCTCACTAATGGAAATCATCTCTTCTACCAGGGTCAAGAATTTAAAATAATAAATTAACAAGATATTTCAAGTTGTGGAAGCCATAAAATATGCCTAATATAAAACATTTTAGGAATAAGAAATTTATGAATAATTGAAACATTAATAGTAATACAAATGTTAATGTGGCTGAAAATATTAAATCAGACATTAAAAAATAGAAAAGAGAAGGGTTTTTTACAGCATTAATTTCCTGAAGCTATAATAGAATGGACGATGTCAAAAGGCTATGACATAGTTTCCCTCATTCTGTTACAATGGAAAACAAATTATTTGAATTTCATCTTCCCCTTCTGATATAAATCAGATGAAACTGTATGGAGTCAATGCAGTTTCTCTGGGGTAAAACTGAGAACACAATAAGTATTATCAAGATGTTAATGGTTCAGATGAAATAGTATAGTAGAGGGAAAAGATATTCAAGAAAGGAAACAAACAATAATTTTGAATCATAGGTGTTTGTATAAAAAATGATGGATCTCAAATTAAATTTGAAAGCATTTTCTCATCATATTTCCTTGTCACTTCTGCCATTATTCACTGGTCTTATCTTTCCTCATGAAGTTATTTAGCTTTTATAAAAATCTATACCCACAGATCAGAATTTCTACTCTGCAGCACATGTGCTCACTCCCACACAGACCAGTGATGTTCTCTGCTACTCCACCACCACATGGGACCTGGGGATCATGGAACTCACGCCCACTGCTGGATGTGCCAGGCCCAGCTGAGAGTCCAGCATTTTCTTGTAAGATCTCCACTGAGTATCTGCTTGTTGCACTGTGTCTGACGTAAAGGAACATGTTTCACCCCCACACCAAGGGACTGTTTTTTAAAATAATTTTTCACTTTCTGTATTAGGCTGACAGCCTAAGTCTGCAAAGGCTTTTCTAGTCATTTAGCCTCAGGACAATCTCTTTGATTTTCTCTGTATCTAAAGGCAAAGCACAGTTTTCACTAGGCTTTTTGTGACCCTCTGATTTTCCTTACCAAATCTGCCTCCAAAGTGTGAGGTTATGCACTGCACAATTTTTCTGATGTGCCTTTGTTTTCCAGATTATCTACATTACTCTAGTCAGTTAGAGCTGGTCAGATGTAGTCAAGGTCTCCTCTGTCAGGGAAGTGCTTTTGGGTAAGCTTCACCTCATGACACTGTAACATTATAATTGGACTTTATGTCTACAGATGAATTTGAGTTTGAAACCTACTGCAAAAAAAGAAGTATATAAATGCATATCCTTTTCTGTTTGTCCATATAATTTACCCAGTATCCTTTTTAATAATGTTTTCTGTACTCCACTTCTCAAAAAATATTTTAAAATGGAAAGTTTTATTCTGTTTCTGTCATCTCTAAAAATTTCTTATAGAAAGTATTTTTAGCCTGAATTGCTTGAGTTTTGTGTGAAGAAATATTTAGTGAGGAGAGGTGCAATGTTTAACATGGATAAACTTCCTCTCAAATTAAGTTTCTATATTTCACTTTCTATGTTTGCTTTAATTTTCCACCTTATTCTAACAAAAAAAAAATCCGTTCTTGCAAATGAAGGAATCATATTTTGTACATAATTTATGGCAGCCAATGATCATACAGAATGAACAGTGAGAATAGGCTACCTCCTGCTATTCATTTATAAGCCTTTAAAGTCCTGTGGTTAATTTGCAAATCACAGATGTAAGTACGATGATGTTATAATCCACAGCAGACATTTCAAAATCTATGCTATTCATCAACATTTTGTGCATTGTAGTAACAATAAGGTCTTAAGAAAGTTCATTTGCTGAAATTATTATTTAAATTTAACTCTTTTATAGAATATATTTATGTCATCATCATCATGATCATGGCTAGGCTTCATGAATGAAGATTTGCAAGGGTTCTACCCATGCTTGCTACAAGCAAGCTGGTGGCTAAAAAGGCCAATACGAGATAGGCAAGTCTGATCACAAAAGGCACAGCAGAAAGTCTCCATTGGCATGCTGGTGAGGCACAGTTCTTCCTACATTGCCTTTTTTTCCTCAAGACTGATTCTGTGTGTGTGCTCAAAGGAAGCAGCAGCCTTATGGATGGTGTGTCTCCATTTCTCCCAACTGGAGACCAGAGTGGACCATTGATTGTGGTCAATATGGCCAAGGCTGAGGTGTTGTTTCAGGGAATCCTTGTATCTCCTCTTTGGGGCTCCTCTCTTGCAGCAGCCGGTGGTGAGTTCACCATAGAGCACAATCTTAGGGAGATGGTGATCCTCCATCCTGGAGATGTGCCCTGCCCAGCGCAGCTGTGTTTTCAGCAGCATGGCCTCAACACTGATGATCTCTGCCTGTTCAAGGACAGACACATTAGTCATGTAATCAGACCAGTGGATGTTTAGGATTGTATGGAGGCAGTGCTGATGGAAGCATTTGAGGAGTCGCAGGTGGTGGCGGTAGATGACCCATGATTCAGACCCATATAGAAGAGTAGACAGTACAATGGCTCTGTAGACACTAATCTTTGTCCTTTTCTTCAGGTGTTTATTGTGTCAGATTCTTTTACGGAGTTTTCCAAAAGCTCTGTATGCCTTTGCTAACCTGTTGGCTATCTCTTTATCAATCTTACCATCTGAGGAAATGATGCTTCCCAGATAGCTGAACTGCTGGACTGACTTAAGCTCTGATTCACCTATAGTGATGTGGGGATGATGGAAGACTTCCTGAGGTGCAGGTTGATAGAGAACTTCTGTCTTCTTCAAGCTGACTTCCAGCCCAAAAAGCTCAGCAGCCTCTGCAAAGCAGGATGTTAAGCGCTGCAGAGCTGCTTCTATGTGAGCAACGAGGGCGGCATCATCAGCAAAAAGCAGCTCGTGGACAAGGTGATGTAGGGTCTTAGTGTGGGCCTTCAGTCACCTTAGGTTGAATAGGCTTCCATTGGTACGATATAGGGTGCAGATGCCGTTTTCTTCATCAAGGTCTGCCGTGGCCCTTTGAAGCATCATGCTGAAGAAGACTGTGCATAGAGTTGGTGCGAGAACACAACCTTGTTTCACACCATTGGTTATTGGAAAGGGCTCAGATAGAGCATCACCATATCTGACTTGGCCGCGCTGGTCCTTGTGTAGCAAGATGACCATTTTGAGGAACTATATTTATGTATGTATGTATGTGTATAGATAGATAGATATTGATATAATAGATATAATACATAATTAAGAGGGCCTCATGGTCCTAATATATATATGTATATATATTTAAAAATTAATTTATTGTTAACTGGTGACCTTAAAAAATCCAGCAAATAAATGTTATTAGCAGAATTGAAAAGCAAAATAAAAAGAAAAACTTTTTAGCAGAAAAATATCTCTATTCTACCTTCTGCCGGTTCAGTATTTTATCATCTTGAGCAAAAAAGAAATTTTCTGTACTTAAAATGAAGAAATGCTCCAGAGTACATTCATAAATACAGATAGTGCTCCATTAAGGAAGGAACAGGGAAGCAACCATCAAGAATATGATTTGTTTTCTACAAACAAATCTTCACAACTTAAAATAGACATCAAAGACTCAGTTAATGCAGGTATCAGCAAGAGGCTTAGGAAAGCTAGAATAAAATATGCAGTTAGGTAAGTCACTACAGTAAGAACTGAAATTTAAAGTCATAGAGAGAATGTGTCTCTGAACAAGTGACAGATAGGACCATAAAAACAATGTACTTTGTCTCACTTATTTCACTGATCTCAATTGCAGGAAAAGATTTTAAACACTAACTCCCAAGTCATGATAGTGACTAGATGATGTGACAGTAGGTTCTCAAATAGGGACTGTTAATTCAGAGAACAGTGATGTGATTCTCATGATAAGATTAGTTATATTAAAACCATGGGAGCTGAGGAAATCTGTTCTGGAGCATAATTCTAAAGAATGCCAACAATCCCAGTGTTCTCAAACTTCTATAAACAAGGATGTTATCATCGCTTGGGTCCTTTCGGCAAAATTATTGCCACCTTACATATAGAAGATATCCTTCAAATGGACTTTTGTCATTTGAGGGACTTGAAAGAAGACTTGGTTTTATCGCTATTTTTATAAAGATAAATAATGGGCACACAATACAGAGAGTGGCGAATCATATATTTTCTTCATTTTTTTCAGAATTATTCTCCTTGAGGTTTTAAAGATGTATTCACTGAAATTCCCAGGAAACTACATGCCAGAGAATTAAAATATATGCTATTATATCAAGACTTCTAAATATGCCGGATGCTAACTTCTACCACTGAAACAATGCAGAAATAGAAATATTCATTAATAAAGTGTCTGGATAATTTGTTCATAGGTTTAGAGGCACTGACTACTTTAAATATTGCATTTATTGGGTTACTTGGTCTTTTGTATGTCCAGGTTCCTCAGGTGGTCTCAAATGTCAACTCCCTCCACGTAAAGGTCTTTGTTCCCCCAATCCCTGCCTTCACATCCAAGTATTTGAGAAGCGTGATTGCCTTAGTGAAAAACTAAGGCAAAAAGTCGTCTCCATGCTGATTTTCACCAGTTCTCAGAGTATTCTGAGTTGGAAGGGACCCACAAGGATCATCAAGTCCAACTCTTAAGTGAATGGCCCATATGGGATCAAATTGCCCATAGAGGGATCAAAACCACAGTCTTGGTGTTATTAGCACTGTGCTGTAACCAACGGATCTAATCTCAGTCCTCCTGTCTTATTTATTGTTAGGAATACATCATCCTTTTCTGAGCAACGTATTTGCAAAAACCTATCTTAAAATTCTTCACATTTCTTTCCAATTCATCTACTTATACATCTATTCTTAGCTTTGCAGATCCCTACATAACCACACAGTGTCCCCATATTTTTCCTAAGATGCATAGCTCTGGCTCCCCAGCCTGTGCATTTCTTTCTTCCACTTTACTTTGTCCAGGAGGTTCTTACTCAACCATGCTGATCTCCTGCCTTGCCTGCCTGATTTCTTATATATGGGAGTTAAGAATTCCCAAGCTATAAAAAGTGTGCTTAAAATTGCTGCCAGCACTGTTCTTTATTCCTGAGGGCAGTTTCCTGAGAAAGTCACAGCCACTATACATTATATATTCGAAGTCATAGCGAAGAAGAGGTAGCCAGCTGTCCACACGGAACAAAAGTCAGAGCATAACAATTAGATCAGCAGAGAGTGAAATTCAGAGTGTTCTATAAATATTTGTTGATGAATGAGTGGAACAAGACCTTTTACAAAGTGGGCATTGCCACTTCAGTAATTCCTTCCAGTTCTGCAGATCATTTTAGATACAGTTTTTAATGCCAATTCCCTTTGATCATGCTATATAGCAGTATTGTTATCATTAAAAATATCACAACAAATTCTGACTTTGAATTCAGGTCTGTACTATGGGGGATAGTGGACTACCTAGTGAATACCTAAAGGCCTCTAGGTATGCTATGTCTGAGTAAATCTTTAAACCATATTTGAAGAGCACTGATCTGTGCAAGCTCTTTATCTTCACTCTATTTAATCAGTAGATAGCTAGCACATAATAGGAATCTAACAGTATTTATCTCTGTTTTAGGATCTTTAAGGGTTTGTGGTAAATGACTGTAGAACTCTTCATATCAGACCAATGGGTAACTCATAAAAGTCTTTCTTGTGAGTTTTTCATTGTTGAAGTGTTTTACTTAATCCTGTAAGATTCAAAGATCAAATGCTACATTTAGTGAGTTTACCATACACAAATCTTAATTTTTTTCCACTCTGATAGCAGAATTAGTTCTTTTTCCTTGATGTTTCTAATGTACCATGATACAACATTCAGGTACAAAATTAAGAGAAAGATTGAATTACCTTTCTTCATTTTCTAATCTTCAATTTTTTCACATAAGATTTTTTTCTTTTTATGATGGTCCTTTTGTTTTTAGAATATTCTCTGTATTTTGGGGGGCTTTTTTGTTGCTGAAGTGAACATTTAGTCCACACTACTCTTGAATGGAGGAATGACGTCTGAACAGATTTCTGAACTGCTTTTGATGCCAAAATCTAGCTTTAAAATTCTTGCTTACGGTCTAAGAATTTCCAAAGGCTCCTAAGTGTAAGAGATCCTCCAGGACTGCAAAGTAGATATTCACTTTGCTTGCATCTTAATTATGAAACATATCACACTGTCACGTGAAAAGAGATTTCTTCAACCCTTAGCACTTGATTTGTCACTGCCCCAGGGAAGCCAAGACCATTGTCTTGGGACCAGTCTGTCAGTGTCCCATTATGGGGACCCTTCACTGAACTGTCCTGCTAGGTTGGAGGCAATTTGACTGCTCTTTTCAGGAAGCTGAACCAACAGCATAAGGGAGACCCCCTCAGTGAGCGTTCCCACTTTCTTTGAGTGCTGGCAACTGCTAGCACCTGTGAAGGACTCACACTGACAGTTTATAGACGTCTTTATTAATACAAAATTCTGATAGATTAAGATGTGAAGATTACCAGTGATATTATCTGACTACAAAAACATATTTAATGTAATACAAAGATAAGCTTTAGTCCAAATAAAAGTACTCAGTGCATGTAAAGTTCTTACCCAATAGTGACCCTTTGAGGGAGAAGACAGGTTCAGCGGTTGACTGGTCCCAGCAGTTACAGTGGAGTCTTTTCTAACTCTTCCCCTACTCTCAATTTACTTTTATACCATTTCTTTATGTTCAGGTAGAGCTTGAGTGAATTTAGTCACAAATACCTTTGTTACTGATTATGTGTAAAATTCTCTCACTTGGTTTTTGAAGATGCGGTCAAAAAATATAGAGCACCCAGCTAGTGGGGGGTGGTTTCACCTTGGAGGTGAGTAACTTTGGGATGAAGATGTATACTAATATTACAATTAGGCTTTAATGAACTAACTTCATCTGAGGCGAGAGATTTCATCAGTTCTTTGCTCAGCAGCAGGACACTGTCTCACTCTCTTGCTTGTGAGGTGCTATGTGGTTTTATCAACTGCAAAGTACCATTGAGTTTCCCTTCCTGCGTGGATATCTATAGAGGCTGGCCAGTTGTCTCCACTATGCTCCACCCCACTTAGCAGGGTCTTACTGCTGTATGGGAAATCATCATGGAGCATGACAACTGCACTCCATCGAGGGAGCAGCAGTTGCATTTTACCCTACAATTTCTATAATATTATAACTTCTATTAGGATGTGAATATAACTTCTAAGTTGCTACTAATTGTTAGCCCCAGTCATCTTCCCACACCCACATGGAAGTGGAAAATGTGAGTAAAATTCATCTTTCAGTTATTAAAAATTAGGACTTGAGTTTCCTAACAATGTGTTCTTTTAAAGGGGAAGATTCTCTTCATTCATCACATAGTGACAGTGAGCCTGTATCTCTTAATATTTGTTGCTAAAGCTGGACTAGTTTGTATTGCATGTTGAAAATTTCCCCTGTCCAAAATGGGAAACAGGTGAGAAATTGATTGTCTGATTAGTGTTCAGTGATGGTTGTGGCCCAACAAATACAAGACTCTAAAATTATGAGGTATTTAATAAAACACTGAAAATTCAACTGATTTTGATTGGGGCAGGGGGGACCCAAGAGAGAGAGAAAATATAGGAAAAAAAAGAAAAAAACCAGTAAGCTACTAAATAGCAGTTTAAGAACATCAAGATGCTGGTGCTGTGTCCCAAGAACTGGGACACAACTGTAAAGACTAGAGGAACTCTGAGGGTTGATGTATGTGAACAGAAGAAAGAGAATTAGGATTGAAACACAAGTGTTAGTAATGATTAAGGGCAGTTTAGGTCAATACGTACCATCTTATCTTCACTAGGTATATTATGAGAATATTTTAGTTAATTCTGTTCAAGGATGTTAATTGTTTTTCAGTTTGTGACTCTTTCTTCTAATTTCTTCATCAGTCCTCATCAGAAAAAAAATAAATTTTTAAGAGAGTAGAAAGTGAGGAAAAAATGTTGAAGTACTTCTCTATATGTCTTAGGTTAAGAAAAAGAACTTGACGTCAGTAAATTTTTTACTGCTTTTGAAATATTACTTGTCTGAGGAGAAACAGGAAAATATGAACTTTCCTTCTTTACAGACATCTGTTTTCACCCAAAACAAAAAGTTTATGTCTTTTGAATGATTGCTCAACTCAGTTTCTTCTAACATGTGAAGTAGATTCCTATTGAGGTAATTTTTATTGGCTAGGCAATAAAAAATTCCATGAAATAACAAAAGAGCACAGTTGCTCCATCTCTCAATGCAGAAAAAGTAAATAATTCAGTTTCAGCCTGACACAAAGATTGTTTTTCCTCTAACAATAGCATCAAAGTTTTCTCTATCACACTATTTTTATTCACTGATTTGTAGGTATTTTTACTTATAGTTTATTTTATGCCAATACAATATATGAGTTTTTGTATGTTTGAAAATTCAACCTCTTCTGGGATCTGGTAGTTAGGTTTATTATCAATCAATCTATTGTTAAAAAAAAAACCTTTTGATGTCCAGATTTAATACACTTGGCAGTCTTCATTACGTTAGCATTGTGCAACATCAATACCTTTGATTATTGAATTTTGTGAAATAATTGTAAAAAAACCCGAAACACTTTAAAAAATATTCTATTACAAAAATTATGAACAATTCCATGAAGGCTCTTAAGGAGCAATACAGGGTAGAAGACCTTTGGATTGATTGCAGAAACATTTTCTTACACAGACTATCAGTTATTAGTCAGTTAGTTTGTCATAGAATCATGGTATCATATAATTATTGAATGGTTCAGGTTGGAAGGGACCTTTAAAAATCATCTAGTCCAAAGCCGTGCTATGGGCAAGAACATCTTTCCTAAGAACAATTTTCTCAAAGCACAATAAAACTTGACTTTAGACACTCCTAATGATGAGGTTTGAACAATTTATTCCCTGCTCTGTATTGATATGAGTAGGTCATGGTTAACCCTAGCCAGCAAGTAAGTACCACACAGCTGCTTGCACACTCCTCCTTCTACCCCTCAACCCTCTCCTGGGTTGAGGGAAGAATGAGAAAGAAAAAGTAAATCTCAGGGGTTGGGATAAAAACAATTTAATAATTGAAACAAAACATTAAAATAATAATATATATGCTAATAATAATATATAGAATAATAATAATTTCAATCTATTGCAAGGGAGAAAGAGTAAAAGAACCCAAGGAAAACAATACAATTTATCTCCAACAGACTGATGCCCAGTCCAGCCCCAAACAACAATGAGTCCTCCACCTGGTCAATTTCCTCCCCCCCCATTTTGTGTACTGAGCATGGCATTCGATGGTATGGAATATTCTTTTGGCCGGTTCAGGTCATCTGTCCTGGTCGTGTTCCCTCCCAGCCTATTGTGCTGCTCTTCACTGGCAAAGCATGGGAAAATGAGAAGTCCTTGATTTAGAGGAAGCATTACCCAGGAACAGCCAAAATGACAGTGTGTTATCAACATCATCCTAATGCCAAATCCAAAAAGCACAGCACTATGCCAGCTACTAGAAAGAAGATTAACTCTATTCCAGCCATAATCAGTACAGAAGGTTATGTGTTGTACTCAGCTGTGTTGAACTTCATGTGTCAGCTTCTCAAGAGTGGGCATAGTACACAGGTAATTCAAAGACCACTACTCTGGCTGCTTTTGCATGAGTAAAATAACAATGTCTAGCCATGATATGTTTTACATTTGGTAGTACTTTGCAGACTACACAGAATACACACAGAAAAATATTCAGTCTTTTCCCATGATTTCATGATTTTTCCATGACTTTCACATGATTCTTAAAATAAAATGTTCCTGTCTTGATGGTGGTTCCTTCTTTGCCAAATAATAGGCAAGAGAAGAGTACTTTTGTGCTTCTCCAGGAGCTCTTTGGAGTGGTCACTGAGAACCCAATGGAAAGAGCTAACTCTCATGTAAATCCTATTGTAGCAGCGATGAATGTTTTTAGCTGCTAAAATATTAAGCAGAATGTTAAGATCTGGTTATTACCTGCCTAAATTAAGGTGCAGAAGAGACCATATGCCAAAGTCAATAGTATATTTTATTTAACAGCAAATGTGAAGAAGAGATAGAGATAGAAAAAGATAGAAAAAGATAGAAAAGAGAGAAAGGAATGGGAGAGAAAAAGAGTAACAGAGATAGTGATTAAGTAGAAAATATCATCACTCTGTAGATCCTGACAGTGTCCCTGTCAGGACATTGATCCTCTTCATCTGGTCTTGGTGGTGAGGGCTCCGCAAAGCAACGAGTTCAATGGGTTAATATATGTTCAGGCTAGATGAGAAATGCCCAGGTACCTCTCCTGTGGAGGACATTTAACACTGTTTCTTGCAACAGACTTTGGATCTGTTGCATCACTTTACATCATGCCCAGACTTCTGATGGAAAGCCTCAGGAATGAGTCTGAGGGGGCCTTCGATGGTTTATGACCCCTTCTCAGCTGCCTTCCATGTGAATGTCCTGTGTGTATGTGACCTTCCCAGGGAAGGGGGAGCTTACAGTCAAGGCAGTTTGTGCAAGGGAGAATGGGTGTTTACTTGCTCTGTCTTATGTGGAGCGGTTTACGCACCCCAAATCCATCCTCCTGCCCCACAGAGCTAATTTTCAACACAGTTGCTGAGTTTGGCTTCACATTCTTCTACACAGCCTTGCCTAATTCTCCTTAGACGTGGGATAATTTGGACAGTAGTACTACCTTTAACTTATCTCAGTTCCTGTCAGGTGGCTCAACTCACAATTCAATTCCCTGAAATCCAGGAAGTGTATTTGCACAGGGAGGGGGCTTTGGTGATCTTCTTTCCACAGTGTGTTACAGTGGGCAAAAGTCTTTCTTAACAATGTTTAAGCTGTTAACCATTTTCAGTCTCATACACAGAACCAACTGCAACTCTCCCCCCCTTTTTTTTTTCCCCATTTTTTTTTAGCTTGGATGCTTTCCTAAGCAGCAGGTTGATGGCCTCTATCTGCCACATGTGAAATCAGAGTGAATTATCTAATATAAAGGGAATTATCTGATGATAATTTAATTCCAGTTTCCTATTCCTCTGTACTTCAGAGAAATACAGGAAGATCCTATCTAATTAGTGAATCTGATCCTGGCAATTTAGCACTGTGCTGATTTGTATATGTTATTATGGGATGTAAGCGTTCCCTAATGAGAAACCCCACAAAATAATATCAGGTTATAATGGGATTCATTCTCTGATGTTAGAGATTGAATCAACTACCCAATATTTTAAAAACATTTTTTCATTATCCTGCTGAGGAAGAATATCTGCTTTATATCTGTTTATTTCAGTCCTGATCTTCAAAAGATGGGAGTGTAGAAGTATTTCAGTCACCCTTGGTATGAATTAGAAGATGACAAGCTCGACCTGTTGTGGATTTCAGGGCTCAGAGGAAGATTTCTGTAAAATAATTAGGAAGCAGAAAAAAAGCAGGTATCTGAAAGAAAGCTGTAGCAAAATGTGAAAATAAAAGGACAAATTTATAATAGAATGACAGCAAATGGAGTATTAAATATATCAAAGCTCTCTTTCTTTTTTACTCTTTCTTCATGTATCTCTAGAGTTGTATAAAAATCACATTTTCATATGTTTCCTCAAAAAATACCTCGACTTGGTGTTTTCATGCTTTAAACATTTTAAATCCACCAGTCAAAACTGTCTGGGCCCCATTTTCTGTGAGAAATTACTTTCAAACTATTTTGTGCGTATTCATATGCAAAATTCATCTGCATTAAAGAAAAAAAAGATAATTTATCAGAATATTAGAGAGCAAAAATTTCTATTAAATTGGCTTGTGCATGTGTGCATAATAAGAACAAGAGAGGAACTAACATTGAATTTTGAGTAATTTTTCATTTGATTGTGCATATTTTAGTATTAGAAATGCACAAAGTACTCATGATTTCTGCATATGCATGATTTGAAAGTAAGATGTTCTGTTCAGAGCAGATTGGTCAAGGATTTATTTAATAATACTAAATAGTATTTATCAAGGATATCTCTTTGTTCAAACATTCATTTAGCCAATGTTCCTTTGCAAAGTGGCCTTGTTTCCTTCATGAACCTAATTAGATTTTCTAAGAGGCAAACAAAATCCACATAATAATGTTGTCTTCTTGAACAATATGCTGTAACTCCCTTAACAGTGTATGGTGGCACCATACAATGCCAGAAGCTCATTACATTCCTATGGGCATTGCAGTGGGAAGCACAGAGTTTGTTAAAGGCAAATGCTGAAAACACTTCTAGTAGGAATGAGTGATTCTGCTTGAGAGGCATGAAAAGCAGTTTTGTGCAAGGAAGGAACAGAAGTTGGACTAGAATCTCCATGAGATCCATGGGAATGCAGTGCTCTCAATGCAAGAGAGTGCTTCCTACCAAACTGCTCAGAAATATTTTTCAGGGTCAATTCATTAAATCCAGTAGCAGTATGACATACTGACAGGTTGTGCCCTCCGGAGAAGGCATATGAAAAAGTATGTAGAGAAAACTTGCTTCAGAATAAAAACAGAGAGTCTCAGAAGAATGCTTCAATGGATTATTATAGCCTTAATGCATGGTTAAGACTATTGCTGAATAATGACTTTTACAATGTATCCATAAACAGGAGATGAATATAGCTCAGTTTATGAATAGGAAAAAAACCCCTTGGCACCACTGTAATATGGGTGGTCCACTCAGAAGGAGGAAGAAAATAAGTAATAGTCATTTGACTTTCATAAAAGCAAAATCAACCCACACATATTTTCATATTTAGACATCAATATCATATATATTATTTCAGCTGATATTTTACATTTATTTTGTACTTTGAGAAATTACCATTATGTGTGGAGATTGACTACAATGAATTGGTTTTCCTCTTTACTGTACAATCTGTCTTACATGTGGCATAGAACTCAAACACAGAAAAAGGATTTTCATTTATATTACTTTGTGGCAAGCTGAATATCTTCATAAAACCCTAACATTTTCATTGTCTTTGCAAAGTGGCTTACATTACCCCTTGATATTTCTACTTTCTCACAGTCCTGAAAGCTTTCTCAGTATTGTTAAACATGAGTTCATAGCTCAGAGCAGAGCAATACAGACAGGGGAGCACACAGTTCAGATTGTGTAGGGTTAAACGCAGTCTACAAATAAAAAAAATAATTGACTATCTCCTATGGAAAGCTTTGAATGTCTCATACAATGAGAAGTGGAACACAAATTCTTGAGAAGTAAAAACCAAACCAAAATCTTAGAAAAGTTTTTGTCTGTTCTTATAACCTTAAAACAAGGGATAGACAAGTTTATGCCTTTTGGGAGTGGCTTGATTATCTGTTTGGCTTTCTTTTCTCCTCCAAGGGATTGACAAGAGAAAATATTGTATTTGTTTCCCTAGAGGAAGCTTATTTTTATGCACAGAACCAGTTAAGGTTCTAAAACTGTATTTTAAACCTTTAAATTTGGGCTTATATGATACATCAACATGGGACACTACTTAAGTTGGCTTTCTATATTAATAGGAATTCCTCTGCTCTTAAATTGAATTGAAGCTGAGAATAAATCCTAAAATGGAGAGCCAGAGAATTTGCTTTAGATAAGCTTGGGATTTATATTTTTTTGTTGTTGTTGACCTATATTATATAGCTCATACTGTCTGTTAAAAGATATTCAGTGATTCAAAAATTTCCTTCAGGGAATCTTTGCTCTCATCTTCTTCAAAGACTATCTATGCAGAATAGTAAATCCCTTTGGTGAAATAAATAGTTGAATTTTATGATTTAGCATAAAATGACAAAAGTTACCAGTTCTAATTACCCACTCATCTTCTGAAAATATGACATCGTTAATTGGCAGGTTATATTGATCAATTTCTTATAAAATATTTACAAAACCATAATTTTTCTTAGATCATTTAAAAGGTACAACGAAACCAACATGGAAACAATTCAGAGAAGGATTCCTTAGGATGTAACCTGGATAATGTAGGTGTAATTTGAGTCTGGTTTCAACTGGAAGCACATTCACACTGGCCATTCATATTGATCTTTTTTTTTTTTTTCTTTTTCCCACAATCTATAAAAGAGCTTCTATTTAGTTTCTTGCCATAGCCAGTAAACTGGGAATTTCCAGTAAAAATATTTGAATTTAAGGAATAATAATTAAAGATCTATCCATGCTGATAATCCATGCCTAGAGCTGTTTTCATGGAGAATTTTCTCCTGACAGAATGGCTCTAATTAGTTCAATATATGTAAGAGTTGTCCTCTATATGAAGTTGTCCTGTCCATCTTCTTTTTTTGGATCAGTGCAGAGTTGGGCTAGCAGCATGTAATAAAATTCTAATAGGATATGAACAAAACAAAGGTAAGAGATCAACATCAATCCCATTTATTTTAAAAGGAAAGGATGTGACTTTAGAAGAAATTTGGTTAATGACTATTTTGGTTTGATCCTGAGAAAAAGGGATCCAGGCTGGTTGCTCCAGACTAAGCCAACCATATTAAGAATTGATATTCCAGTAAGAAATATACCTCCCAAAATGCTTCTAAAAGCAGTCCTACAGCAAAGAGATGAACTGTAGCACATTGTTTTCGCTCATAGCTGGTTGTCATGTCCAGATGCCTAGTCTGATCAGAGAAAACCAAATGTTTATCTAGGAGGAGAAAAGTGTTCTTGCCATGCAGTCAGTCCTTGACACACCACCTAAGCAACTGTAGCCTTTTTTCCTTCATAGGAAACCTATATTTTACTTTTTTTTTCTTCTTTTTTTAATATCCTCTAAAAGGAACATATTGTCCTCATTAGGACACAATCAGGTGAGCTTTGCTGAAGCAGTTTCAGAAATAAATTTAGTCCTCAAAATATCATAATGAGATGTTCTTGTCACAGAAATGGAAATAAGACCTGAGGCGAAAAGATGAAATGTTCCCCCTGAAATAAAGCTGGGTAGTTATTTGGTACACAATCATGCAGACATCCTTACCTCTCACGAAAAAAAAACCAAAAACAAACAACAAACCCAAAATCCAAAACACCTTGGAATTAAATCTTCACACATGAGCAATGAAATAACTGAATTACTAAATAAACAAATAGAAATATACAGCTTTGGTAACTTTCTATTCAGAAGATAGAAAACCATTCTCTTTTTTAGTTGCAATATACTAAAAAATGTTATAATGTCAGATGCAGCATGTCTATGGATGCTTACAATTTTCTTTAGATGGCACCCTGAAAACGTAGAGTACACTTAGTGGTCGGTTCTGATGCAGAGCCAGTCCTTTTACCTTGTATATCAGTTAGGTGAAAATAAGTGAAAATAACTGAAAAATTTAGTGAAGTGTATAGGAAGAGAGTGCAATTAGAAAACAAGACACCAACCATCTATTCTGCTGGTACTAAATGACCCTCAGGTGAAAACAAATGCAAAAAAAAGACAACAGTGTTTCATTATTATAGAAGAGGCATTTCCTTCATAACTGTGCAGTGGAAACATAAAACATAAAAGGACAAAGAAAACAATTTTTATAAAAGTTAAGAAATGCTAATTTTCTGAATTTTTTCCTCTATGGTATCTGTGTAAGTGATGGAAGAGCACAGTTCAAGATTTTCTAAAGTCTTCTTCAGCAGCCCATGATCTGCAAGCTGCTGTCCAGCTGCTGCCCAGCTACTGGAGCATATACACTCACCAAGGACATTGACATGGTTCGTCACATAGACTGATGCAGACAAGGCACTACCTTCAGCAGCACCTACAGACAGGACTCACATCAGACACAAGCACAGCCAGCCACCTCCCATCTCCTTCTCCTCTTTGGTTGTTATAGACAGAAGTTCACTAGGGCAGACACAGACGCACACACACTTGTGGATGTCATGAGCACTAGCATGATCAGGTTTTATGTCTCTGTGTGTTTGTCTTCCTTCTTTTGTCATCATCCTAAACTGACAAGGTCCTTAGTCAGATAACATTACCAAAAAAAACCCCACATTTCTACATTCCACATATCTTTACCAATTAATGCATCTAACCAGGTTTGCTCTCTAACCATCTCTTGGACAGGTTTATGTCTTCTGTATGGTCTTGCTTACTGTTTCCTCCATTTCTTATCATGCCTTTTTCCATTAGAAACACTCTTGCCCAATAAGAAAGACTTTGATCAGGTACCCTTAAAGGAACAGTTGGTCTTGTTCTACCTACCCTCAGAGCACTCATTAGTAACTTAAAATCCCCAAAGTATGAAATTACACCTAAAAGTCTGAGTGCACCTGTTTTGCTGTATGCTGTATGGTTATGTAGCTTACTTCAGAGACCCAGTGGAAAGAAGTCAGACTACTGTCAATTTATAGCCTATTACATCACTCTCCTGGTTTAAGAAATATAGTCGCTTTCATTACATTATTCTTAGATGCAATTATATTAGACAAGGACCACTGTTCTTTCAGCGTGTGAAAAAATTTACACAGGGAATGTATCAAAACAGAACAAATCTGCTGGCTAGCCCACATCCCTGAAATGCTTCAAATCAGATAATCCAGAGTTCACTCCTGGATTTATCATCAAGAAAGGAAATCTACCAGATGACATATTCCATGAAACTGAAGAAATATGCTTCATTTAGTAAATATACTGAGAAAAAAAAAAATCAATAAACTGTTTTTATTTCTTGCAATACAGCACTTTAAAGTGTTCTAATTATTACAGATAAGGTTTCACAAATAAGAAAGGCAAAAACAAAGGTCCATTAACAGTTTAGTTGATCTCTAATTTAAGAGGGAGAGGATTTTATCAAGTCTTTACCTGATTTTACATTAGCTGATACGATAAGAAGAAGTTGTCATAAGGCTTGGATCAATTTACTAGTATGCAATTCTTACAAAACAGCATAAATAGAAATTATATTGATCATAATCTTTTTTTTTTTTTTTAGTGTAGCTCTTCATGTTGACAAGAATCTGGTCAAGATACATGTTCATTCTCATTTCTCCTCATATACATTCATACATTCAGGTCTATTTTCTACAGAATGTCAAACTCAGATTTTATTTTCAACCATTCAGTACTATAAATGCTATATGAACCACTATTGAAATAAAATAAAACATTATTACATTGGCATCAGATAAATAGATTTGACACAATTGATCCTGCAGTTCTATTAGCCTTACTGTAATGTTATACTATCACATTAAGCCTCCATCTTTCTTTCTCCAAATCAAATAATCTAAACCCTTCCATCATTTCACTGAATAAAGCCCTTACCCCATCCTGCTCACCAATGAAAATTTGATTTATTATCTAAATTTTGTCTAGTTCTGAAATACCACTTTAAGATGTTATATGCAGTATTTAATGTATGGATGAATGACAGACATAATAATGAAAGTGTAACATTTTCTATATTACTGTATGACATTTGTCTCTTTCTTAACAATGTCAACATCTTGTTCATGCTTTCAATCAATCTTGTTCAGTCAATAGGGTTTTTCAATGGCCTATTGTGGTATCTCCATTTTCTCTATGAAGGATATAATCCCACCATTATGTCTGAGAGATTTAACTTGATAGTGCCAATGTGCGTAGATTGTTGGCTCATGTTATTGTAGGCGACCTCTTCCAGTGTATAGCATTTAATTTATTTGTAAAGCATAGTTCATTCATTATTAGCATGTTTTTTTTCAAAGGTGGCTATACACACACACAAAAAAAATAAAACATTCATGCTTAGCTGTGCTAATATTCAATTTAGAATTGAAAAAAATTAGCTATTCATGTTAGTTGTTATCAGATTCTCTTTCAGGTAGAATTATAGCCTAGAGATGCAATTGCAATTCTGCTCTAACTCAATTTTTTCACCAGGTCAAGGAACAAAATTGAGCCAAACGACTGATGAACAAATAAAATCACATATAAGAACACACATTTTTTAATACAGTTGTGACTCTTTATGCATAATAGATATACATAATTCTACTTTATATTTGGTAACCAATTAATTTCTGTATATATAAATGAAAGTGAGACAATCCAACGATTAAGGTAGTAACAGGAAATATGTAAGTATCTTTTGAATGTCGCCCTTGACCACTGATGGAAAGTAAAACATTTCATGATCTCTCTATATTATAAAAATCTCACCTAGACTTTAAAAATACACATTAAATCTCTGGTTTAAGCCAGGCGATTAAAATTGGTATTTTTCTGATGTACTAACTTAAGAAAATGGGTGACTAAAATTCTCTGAATTTTAAGATTGTCCATCTACTTTCTGGTTTTTTGTGCAAATCCTATTTAAATGCACTAAGGTGTGTTCCATTCAATTACAATCAAGAATGAATATAAAGTAATAGTTTTTTAAGAATGTTTTTTAAAGTAGATAATAAATAACAGGGCATTTTTTAAAAATTTAAGGCAAGTAGAGAAAATAATAAGTACTTATGATATCAAAATAGCTTACCTCAAAGGTTGCTCTTTACTAAGTATCATGAATCTATTCAGTTACGTAATTGCAATGTTTTAAAAAATTATGCCTAAAGTGAAATTAATAACATATTTATTGATGTTAAAATGGTAAATGAAGACAACAGTTGTTGATAACATCATGATTGCAAGGTCATTGGACTAGATGATCTTCAGAGATCCCTTCCAATAAAAACAATTCTGTGATTCTTTATTTAAAACACAAAGCTAGCCACAAGCTTTTTAATAGCTGCAGGAATAGATATAGAGAACCACATTTAGACAAAGATCCTGCTATAGCTTGAACAAAGGACTTAGGTGGGTTATTTTTAATTCACGCTTTGGTTTTATATCAGGACAAAAATCGTGTTTAATAATTATTTCAGAATTTATTGTATTTTGGTAAAGTAAGATCATATCTTTAAAATACCTTGGATTGAAATTATGATTGAAGAAATAATCTGACACAGAAGCACAAAATCATCAAGTTTGGAAGAGACCTTCAAGATCATCTAGTCCAACCATCAATTTAGCACCACCTTAATGACCTGTAAATCATATCCTCACGTGCTGCATCCAGACATCTCCTGAACACTTCCAGAGATGATGACTTCATCACCTCCCTAGGGCAGCCTTTTCCAGTGTCTAACCACTCTTTCAGTGAATTTTTTTTTTCCTAATATCTAATCTGAACCTTCCCTGGCACAACTTAAAACATGGCAGAAGAGACTGACTCCCACCTTACTACAGCCTTCTTTCAGGTAGCTGTACAGATTAACAGCATTCCTCTGAGCCTTCCCTTCTCCAGACTAGACCAATCCCAGCTCCCTCAGTCCCTCCTCATAAGATATGTCTTCTAGACTATCACCAGTTCCATGGCCCTTTCTGGCCATACTCCAGCACCTCAGTGTCCTTGTAGTGAGGGTCTAAAAACTAAACAGAGGGTTTATGGTGAAGCCTCCCCAGTGCTGAGTCCAGCAGGATAATCACCTCCCTAGTCCTGCTGGCCACACTGTTCTTGGTACAGGTCAAAATGCCATTGGCCTTCTTGGCCACCTGGGTGCAGTGCTGGTCTTGTTCAGCTGGCTGTCAATCAGCACCTCCAAGTCCCTTTCTGCTGAGCAGCATTCAAGCCACTCTTCCCCATCCTTGGAGAGGAGCATGGGGTTGCTGCAACTTATGTGCAGATCCTGCACTTCATCTTATTGAGCCTCATGCAGCTACCCTCAGCCTATCGATCCAGCCTGTTCAGATTCCTTTGAGGAGCCTTCCTACCATCCAGCAGGTCAATACTCCACTAAGATGGTGTTGTCTGCAAACACACTAGGAACTTTCTGTTGACATTTTTATCCATGATTTGAACTTACTCATTCAAATCATGGATAAAGATGTTAAACAAGACCGGACCCAATACTGAGCCCTGCAGAACATCACTGGATTTAGTTTCATTCACCTCCAGTCTCTGGGCCTGGCTAGCCAGCCAGTTTTTCATGAATCAAAGGCTGCATTCGTCTAACCTATGAGCAGCCAGTTACTCCATGGGAATCCCATGGGAGACAGTGTCAGATGCTTTACTGAAGTCTAGACAGACAACATCCATGGCCTCTCCCTCATGTCATACTCTCGATCTTACAATAGTAAGCTGCCATATCTAGTAGCCTTAAATATCTATCTGTTCCCAACTACATTAGCATGTGGAATGCAGAAAAGAAATTTGCCTTAGAATACCTGCTTCTACTCTCTCGCTGGGGAAAATTGCCCTAAACCAGCCTCCAAAATGTAGTTTTCTTTGAAACTTAACTTCAATCCATAACATATCTTAGTTCTTTTTTTATATGAACAAAAATAGATGTACAAGTTTCTAAGCAATGATATCTTTGTCTACCAAACCACAGGTCTCCTAATCCATTTCAAATATATTTTTCTTTTTTGTTTTATGTTAAAAAAAAAAAATTAAAATACTCCTAACACATGCCTCCTGAATGTGATCCATATCTGGCCATTGTCTATAAAAGACCTACATAAATACCTACAGACTTGTGTCTTCTGATCAATCATGTCTCATCATCTTATGTCACTTCAAGATACAAATGATACTTGCAATTCCCACCATTTAACTCAAGACAACACAGCTTTTGTTGCAACTTTTAAGATAAATTGTTACAGTTTTTACATAATCCACAAACTACGTGTGTAGTTTGTTGTAGTTTCCGCACAATTTTCAGTCTTCAGCACCATCTGTGCTGTGAATTACCAGTCTAGTTTGTGCTTTTAGCTTGCCTGTCAGTTTAAGAGGAGAGGTAGTGAGTATAGAAATTTGTCTGTCTTAGACATGGTTATTTTAACTTGTTGAGTATCAAAGCCTGAACAGTGATGAAGACTGTACTCACACATTCAATTTTGTTTCAAGCTAGATGTGTCTTCTTTGGAGAAATATTGATAATTACACAACATTAACATTACACAATCATTAACATTTGCTGGTCGTTGTAAGACTTTTGGTCAGAGACAGGACATTGATAAAGCAGAGGTATCCAGAGTTCAGTGCTGTGCTGTCAGTCCTTGTTATCAGACTTGACATATTTACTGTTATGGCATGTCAAGAACAGGACTGCTATTTTTTTAATGCAACTAGGATTAACATTGTCATACATACTAAAGTAAATTATTTTCCCTCCAAATGACCATATGTGAACACAATATTGGAAAATGTCCATATTTTAATAGCAATAATATTCAATGGCACTGTGGATGAGCAAAAGACCATATAGGAGATGGCAAAATAGACAAAATAAATATGCCAGGCATTAGACTTGTCTCTGAAGGTACCAATAAAATAAGTAATTATTCTGAGACTTTTAAAGGTACAAGGGCTGAGGGTGGTCCCAGGTTGGGTAGGAAACAACTTGGCACTTGGAAGAGAGACAAGATAAAAGTGCTAAAAGATTGATTTTACTTCTTAGCTTTGAGACTGGATAAAAGTGTTCTCCAAGACGTGGACAAAGATATATGAGTCAAAAATATATAAAAAAAAAAAAAGAAAAAAAAGAAAAAAAAATCCCTGAGGAAGGTGAAACCTTAATTGCAGTGCTGTTGTATTAAGGGTATAGGAATTTAGCAGAAAATAACCCACCTTGGATTCCAGCTGACCCTCAAAGTTCAGAGGGGCTGGGTGTGGCTGATCTGAATTTCTAATTATAGTCAATTTAGCACTACAAGTCTGTCCAAGTTCAAAAGAAGAACTTCCATGTGCACAGATGCACAAATAATGCAGTTTACCAATCCAGTACTGTAGGTCGAACCACATTCAATGTTCAGATTCACAAATAGTACATGATTCAGATTCACAAATAGTACAGTTTATTGAAGCAACAGGAAAGCAGATTCATGATTGTCTGTGATAAATGCACTAACAGCAGAGTGTTAATATGTGTTGTGACAGAAAGTATAGCAAGAGTGATCTAATAGATAGATAGATAGACAGACAGATGGATAGATAGATAGATAGATAGATAGATAGATAGATAGATAGATAGATAGATAGATAGATAGATAGATAGATAGATAGATAGATAGATAGATAGATAGACAGACAGACATATAAATCAATATTCCCAGGTATGCTCCAACACATGTGAAGGTACAAAACTTACCTAAAGGCAGCCCTTCAGGAAAGGAGGAGACACAGTCTGTCAACTGTCCCTGAGCAGGCTGAGGCATTCTCCTCCAGCCCTTTCTGAAACCTCCCTTTTATACTACAAATTTTGGCCACTCCCAAGAACATGGAACAATCACATGTTGGTTGGGCTTGGTGACTTTGGTTACACATGCACTACATGTTCCATATTCTCCTTCTTATGCATCCCAAGGAGCATCCAATTTAATAAGTAAATGGACCTTAATGAGGGTCTTGGTCAGAATTTATGCTTGACAAAAGAGGTAGAATAAACACTTTGGTCCTCCTCCAAGTATTGAGAAGACAGTAAAGGCTCCTCTGGCCTTCATCAGAGAGTCTTTGTGTGCATGTTTAGCTCCTTAATGAAGCAGATTTATAGATAAGTTTGTTTTTCACAGTGGAGTATAGCTATTGGCTGGTACAGAGGTGTGGTGTTCTGAGCCTGACTGAAACAACATCAGCTGTGAGACCACCACCTCACTCCAGGTATCATGCAGTGGTTAGACCTTGCTTGATCCAAGTGCAAAACAAGCCAGGAGCCCATCTCCTGTTTTTCTCAACCAGCCCCAACAATACTTTACCGTCTTAAAGCAACACTGTACCATTCTGACCATTTACCACAAGGACTAATACTTAGAAATAGTAGAACCAAACATAATCACATTCAGTGTTACTGGTTCTCTTGAGATGCCTTTTCAGATGTAATAAAATTATTTTTGAGGAAGAACCCAAAGATTCATCTGCTGTAATATGAACATCTAAGAGAAACTGCTTTTAAAATGCCTTACTTTAGAGAGTCTAAAAACACTGCACAGTTTCACTGTATGTATCTGAATTAAAATGTGAGATGAAAACTTCCAACAATGAGTATAAAGGTTTTGTGAGACATTTATATGGGAAGATAGCTATAGGCAGTTAATAGGACTTGATAAATGCTGCATCTTCCCTTACTTTTTCTACAAGTACAGCTCTTTTGTTTTGGTTTAAGAGTCACTGGATTTAGTCTGATTCACACAAGGGTAAAAGAACAGATGTGACTGGAATTGTCCTTGCCATCCCTAGGCTGGGACTGAGGAGTAGAAACATTTTACTCAAATTTTCACTGAGAATTATGGGCAATGCAAGTATTTCCTCTATGAGTTCTGCAGTTGATAGATTTTATTCAAAGTTGTGCTCTTCCTCCTCTGTTAGGCATGAACTTTCAGAAGGGAACTCCACAAGGAAGATAGGCATTTCTTCAGTCATACTGCTGTGACTGATCTTCTGTAAGATTATACTGGTTATTTATTGACTTGCTTTCATTCAATGTGTACAATCTGTGCAAACCTCACAGACTGAAAGCAATATCATAAAATAGAGCCTTGCTCTACACAAAATGAAGATTCCTTGTTTGAGCTATTTTAATCTCTTTCCAGAAGAACTGATCTGTTTGCTACATAGCAGGCCTCTATTTAATATCTCTGCCTTGCTGGAACTGGATGTTTGAATTTTAATAATGCAATATCAAAATGCAATGGGATGAATGTGGCCAATACGTTTTACCTTTGCTCACAAGCCCCTTTACACTAAACACTAAAGAGAAAATATTTTCACTTTCTTCACCAAGGTTCTGTGAAATAAAGCCTTTTTATATAATAGAGATCTGCAAGTATTCATCCCATTTTTAGATAGTTGATTTTCAAAATCCCAAATACAATAACAACTTGGCTTTCAGCTTCTGGATCTGAAATAAGAGAGGGGAAAAAACCTGTTTTTTTTCCACTATTTTTCTTATATTCTTGACACATCTTACCATGCAATGAAAATTCAAGATGGATTCCATGATCACCACATATTTGAAGCAGAATTTACTTAAGAAAATTTGATCCTCTACATTTGGAAAGCATTTATCTTAACTAGATGTGAAAAATTTTGATTTGATGTGAAGACTGGACAATTCATCTATTTCATGGACCATTGAAAACCAATTAAGTTGATTATTCAAATTCTTTTAGGATATTTTGCACTTTTTTCTTTTTTTCCACCCTCCTAATACTTCACTCACTAAAAAGTTGTAAATACTTACCAGTGGTCATGAAATGGGCCTGTGGCATTATTTAATGATTTGGAAGTAAAAACTCAAAAGGGTTGCTATAAAGATTACTTTTTAAATTTTTTTAACCATATTAGATTGTATATAATTTTTGAAGTGCAAAAATATGAAGAATTAGGGATCAAAAGGCTGCTTGGTAAGTATGAACAAATAGAAGAAAATCATATTGGAGAACATGCAAAGAAAAGCAGTGTAATTAGCAGATGAATTTTTTTCTGCTGAATATCATCATCAAAGCAATCTGCTGTTTTTTTAGAAAAAACATGTACAGATGGAAGAAGTCACATGGAACATCTATTTTATAAGCACCCACTCAGAAAATACAAAGGATGTACCATGACAATAAGTCACTGAAATTCCAGAATAGTAGTGAGATGATAAAGGGGCTAATGAGGAATAGAAAATCACATGAAACACCAAGGATATAAAACTATTCCCAAGAAACCCTCATACTCTCTATTCCGTGTATTTCAGTGGATATGAAAGCACTACTTTTTAATACCACCTAATTGCAATACTGCAAAAATGGCAGAATTAAATCAAGGACAACTTTCTGAAGTGGGAAATATCATGCCTTGAGTCTACTCCCACCACATTTCAGGGCAGAGTGATGGAGGTTTGGGTCTAAACAGGTCTTGTTTGGGTCTAAAGTCAACTCTTTTTCTTCATCTCTGTTTGATTCCCAAGAACCTCCATCTGCTGTTTCCAGATTCGAGTCCTCACTCAAGATTGCCATTAAGGCTTGCTTCCCTTTGTGTGTTCACCTCTCAGTGTGCTCAGTCATTTGTGGAACAATCATCACTGCCATCCCCATTAAGCATGAAGTGTTGAACATCCCTTGTGGCAGATTCTCAGCAACAATAGGTTTTCTTCTGTTTGTAACCTTCTAAGCAATGTCTAAAAATCAGCTTTCTGCCCTTCTTGACATGCACTCATCAAAAGCCAACACAAATAGGTACACTGATCACCTGTTTTTCTCATACTATTACTTCTACTATTTTAGAAGACACCATTTACAGTGATATCATATTGAATCTACATGATTTTCATCCCAAGAAAGAGGACTGCGGATTTTCACAGTCAGTTCTTTTCATGGTCTATATGTACATTAGTTCAAGCACAGCTCTTGAGCATGGAACATGATGTACTAAAAGAATATACTAAAGTAATTGCACATTTTGGTCGTAAAATCCAAAGACACATATCCAAAGGGTGAAACAGATAGTGTTTACATGATATAGCCCCATGTCTCAACAGGAGTAAAGAATTGGGACTGATTTCTTTGAAGTATTTGTAGGAATCTCCTCTCTTTTGTTGTTCATATCAGACTTAAATGCCTCATCTGAATTATCTGACAAAACAGACATGCTTCCTAGAAGGGAACTCAGCAGAAGATGACAGTTAACATGTTGAGGCAAGGTTTTACTTCTCACAGAAGAACTCAGGAAGGAACTACAACTTCCTTTACACCCTATGATATTCAGGATGCATGGTGTTACCTGGCTTCGGATCTTGATTTCCAGGATCAGTAGCAGCACAGATAAGGAGCATTGTGTTATGAAGTTTTTCCATTCTCTCAATGTAGTGGCATGAAATTCAGCATATATGTACAGAAGGTCTGTTGCAAATCAAACCAGAAAAATCTGGCTAGATGATATGCTTCCAAAAATTTCTCAACAGAGACTCACTGAACTGCAACAAAAAATGCCCTGAGGCTCTGTCTCAGTGAACATAATCTATTCTAGGATTACAATAACTCTTTTTGTATTAATCATTAAGAGATGAAGGGTGTCTGCAGGAGCCAAGACACTGATATAGAAACTAAGACTAGGAGTGAGGGACAAAAAGGGTCACTAATGTATTTATTTATTTAGGAAAACAGAGTTAGAAAAAGGGGTCAGATCTGGCAAAGGTGATAGGACTGAAAAGCCACAGAGAACAAATGGAGGGTGAGGTCAAAGAGACAGTGTGTTGAAATCTGAGATGTAGCTTTCTGGTTGGACATTCTCTATGTGAAATCTGAGGGAACTTTTTCTCATCCAAATTCAAGATATGTGTTCTTTTTGAATCACTCTTTTTCTTTTTCCTTTTTTTTCCCCTAATATTATTGCATTCTTGTTTCATGTCATCTAGTTATATTCTTGTTTCATTGTCTGCACAAAGATCATAAATTTTGGGAATTTTTCACATTTCAATACTTCTTGGTATTTTTCTTTTTCTCTATTTATGCACCCTTATATAATTAAATTTCATTGATTGATCTTGTTCAGGATCTTTGACCCCAAATAATTTCATGAAGAACTTGTCTGCAAAGTTCATCTTAAACTGAGCTAATAATCCTCTTTCAAATCCATTTTAAGATAAGCTGTGTAACTTGTTACAATTAAGGTTTTATCTTCAGCTATTCTGAAGCCTTATTTCAAGACTTGCTACGTGGGGTTAGTCGTATCTTTTATCAGGCTGAGCTAGAAACTAACATTTAATTTATTTTAACTGTAAAAATACCAGCCTTAAACATACCTTTCACTTTCACTTCTGATGTTTCTCACCTACCTGTTTTAAAGATCTCTGAGATACCAGCAATAACCTAAAAAACCCCAATTTCTTGCTTCAAAACTACTAGAATTTTCTGGGTTTTACTCCATGGCTGCATATGGCACGACTGTCACTTAAAGAAAACAGCAAATTAGGAACTCTAGGGATCAGTTACATAATAAAACCCTTCTAATTGCGCTCTTTCCAGGTTACATTTATTCATTCTGCCCTGAAAAAGCTCTATTTTCCTGTTTACTAGAGTGACTGGTGGGCTTTAAGTATTCTGGTTTTGAGAGTATTGACACCACAAGTAATGAATATTATCAGATATGTAAAATAGACAATATTTACATGCTTTACATGGATCAGAAAATGTTTACAAAACTGTTGACTTCTGGGAATTTTAGATAGCCGTTTGTGGAAGGGGTTTTTGGTCTTCCTTTAGATTTCCAAATGGTTCTAACTCGAAAAAATGCATCTGTTTTTTTGGTTTTTTTTTTTCCAAGTAGCACTTATCATGAGCTTTTTTTCTGAAAAATATTATATCTTTTTACCATTAAGAGGGTACATACATATAAAAAAATTCCTTGGATACAAAGAAGCACATGCTTATTGAAATAGGTTTTATAGTTTTAACACCTGAAATGTCTTTTGAATGAAATGACTTTTGAAGAATGGGACTACAGTTAAACTGTAGGAGGAATGAGCTGAGGTCTTACATGTAAAATCTGATTATATATTGGGCAATTATGCAACACTAGGGAGGCATACAAATAATAACATTAGAGATATTATTATAATAACAGAGAAGAATAAAATAAAAACAAAACCCAATAAAATAAACAAACAGTGTCCCAGTTGTGCCAACAGTACTCCTTCCTATTGAAAACTTTACAGATTATGGGAGCAGTGGGAATAAAAATTGTTGCTACTTCTAGAGTGGCTAGCAAATATTGGTATTTTGTTAGAAAATCTCTTTCTGACACATGAAGAATGATACATCACTAAGATATCAATAAATAGTTTTACCACATATAATCTACTCATTAAGTATACATTTTGTCAGAGAACTGGAATTTAAAATAGGGCTAAATAATGTTAAATATATCACATACTCTAGTAAAAGTTCTATACTGTCAAATTTGTATTCATACAAATCAATGTGTAAGAGAACACAAAGTATTATATATGGAGCCAAAGCAAACTGCAAAACAATTAAGTTTGTAAAGTCAATTATTAAAAGGGACTAAAACTTTTCTACTTAAATAAAGAATATCCAATAAATTTGAAGAGGGAACATCCTTTAAAATGAGGAAAGGACATAATTTTTGTATATTCCAAAACCAGTTTGTAGACATCCCCTTGCTTTTAGATGTCATTCAGGAATTCACTTGGCATAAATTGATAAGGAAGTAAACCTCCATCAGCTTTCTAGACATGAGGGATCAGATAGTCATCATCTTTCTAAGACACAAGAGTTCTTCTATTGGGAAGAAGGAATTTTGGGACAGGGTTATTTAGTGACCTGGGAGGGTGGCAGTGGTGTGGGCCTTTTTTTTTTTTTTCACAGAAGACACCTAACAATTATAATTTAGGACAGTTAAGAAATTCCTATGCCACACTTTGGAGCAACATAGAAGAACTGCCAAGTCAGATCCATCTCAAACTCTTGCAATCATACCTTTTACTGCAACATAATTCATAGTTTGGATCCCAAAATTTGTGTAGACTAAGCTCAAAATCTTGTTCATGAGCAAAGAAACACATCCTGCATCTATGTAAAGCCATAAATTTATTGTTACTATAATTGAAATAGTCTAATTTAAGAATCACTATTATAATTGTTATTAAAAAAACCAACACAGTTAAAAATTCTTATACACTTGTTTAGTTTTTACATATTTTGCTGATGTTAATGTTCTTGCTTTTTGTGTTCTTCCAAGTGCTATGACTGGTGGTATCATGCAGCTGATGGTGGTGATATTGCAGGGAAAGTACTCCCAAAATTCAAGGCAAGATGGAAAAGGAGACAGAACCACTCAACACCCTGTACAGTGCAACAGATAGGGCTAGGAAATCTTATGAAACTCAGGACATATCAGGAAATTCTGAATGGGAGGTTTAAATGTGGTTGCTACTATCGAGACTTTATCTGTTAATACCAGTCTGTGCACAACTTCAAGCAGACATATTAAAGAAAATAAATTCAGAATTGAATAAGCACAAAGAAGACTTAACTGGAACAAATGTCAAATGAAGAAGATTTCAAAGGAAAAGTCCTGTCTTATGAACTTCACTTATAAGGGCAGGCTGGTAGAGAAACAGTAGGCTTCCTGGCAGAATATTTTGCTTTGGCACATGAACAGATTAAATCTCCCATGTTCAAGACAACTGTGTTAGAGAATTGTTATTCAATTTTTTCCATTGTTTTAGTTTTTGCTGGCTCAGATAAAGTCATGTGCGTTGTTGTCATGAGACAAATGGTACTCTACCTTTGAAAGAAAATGATAGATCTTGGCAGTCTATTGATCATAAGAAAATGATGCCATGAAAGAGTTTTCAACTAGCTACTGCAAACCAGCATTATTGTAGAATCTTTGTGGTTCCTAGCTGCACTGTCCCCTCAAGGTCTCATTAACATAACTAAAACTACAATTTATTCAGTTCTTCTCAAGCTGTTTCAAAGGGACTTATTATGTGCTTTTCCCCTTGGAGCACTAATTCACCCATTCAGTTCATCAGGGCTGCAACACTGAGAGGGAGCACAATTGCATACCACCACAAATTGCTTAAGTATGTCTAGAAAAGAGGATGCCCTTTCAATTTGTTTAAAATAATATGGATTGATTAGTGTCTCAGAGATGTTCTTAAATATTTATGAAAACTTTCTTCTTCTATTATTAAAATGTAAATAATGAGTTTATTAATAGACACTGGTTTACTTGTGGGCATGTGGATAATAATCAGCTAAAGTACCTTGCTCTACTACTATTCATTTTCTGTTTCAAAGCAGCACAAAGGAAGTTAAAGCAATGTATTTTCTCCATAATTAAACAGCCTTATTCTGATTGTGTCTGTTAAATAATGGCTTTCTACTTAGAAGAGTACTTTCTGCTTACTAAGGCCTCTGTTGCCTTTTTGACTAGGATGAATCACTTTCCTTGGTATTGGTAGGATTTTATCAACAGGGACCAATTCATTGACCTGTATGAAGGATTGCACTTTCTTGTGTGCTCGAAGCTGTGCTCAGGTCCCCTCAAGGGATGCCCAGCCCTTTAACTGGCAACACAGAAGGAACACATGTGATGCAAAAATCTCAGAGAACCAAATCTTGGCTGCCGAACTGACCATGCTGTTCAATTGCTAGTGGACTCCTCAGCTTTGCTGTGAAACTTAGTTTCTCTAAAACAAGTCTGGTATTGACGTACTAGCTCAATGCAGTGTCAGCATGAAGTCGTTAAGTGCCACTTGGGGTCAGAGCTGGGCATCTTTTAAACCTTTTATTTAGCAACATAAATATGCATATTGGGGGCTGTGGATATGCTTGAATTCCAGCGGAAAACTAAATATTTGCAGTTTTCTTGATGCAGAAGGTGTGCTATTTTTTACCTGTAGACAACATGCTTATGGTATTTACACATGTTGAATGATGTATGTATTAATAAGATTGTTGCTATCTTAGCAACATTGTCAAATAAAAAGCAATTAGAGGTAATACAAAAAATTATGTGGAACCTGAAAGATGAAAAAGGTGAGAAAGAANTAACCTGAGTGAGAGAAAGTAATTGAAACTCTTGAAAATGAATACATACTCAAACATTCCCTTTTTAGCTGTACAAATATATGAAACTTTGCTTGTCTACCAGCTTTTGATAAAGTGAGAATGGTGTTTCTTTTAGCCAGTTGACTAACTATCAGCCATCATTATTCCACTACAAATAATTCAAATGGGAGACATAATACAGACCTATGGGCTGCCTAAAACAGCAGCCTTATATGGAGTTTGGTTTTTTTTCATGTTTCTTACACATGGCATCAGATAAGGAAAATGTTTATGCAGCTTATGCTGCAGCTGAGAGGAAGGACTACACTCTTTTGCTACAAGGTTTTTCTTAGTTTCGTATTTCTATACTGCATTTATTCTCATCATTTACAGATTTTAGGCTCATAATGCTTTGCCTTTTTATGATAGAAGTTTACTAAATTGCTTACCACAAATGTTAAATACAGTAAGATTTATTTCCAAAGTTTCTTTTTGTCGTGGTTTTATTCTCCTCTATTTCTTCTGTTTGTATCTAGGCATGTTAAAACTCTATTAAGCAGTTTAATATTTAATTTATTTTCTGTACAATTAGTTGTACTTTAAAAGCAGTCTTCAGCATTTAATAGTGATTATTGCAGTCTTTGACACAGCTGGAAATCAAAAAAGTAATGCCAATCGTTTAAGTTTCTGTTGGTTTCTTTTTTTTTTTTTGCTGTTTTTTTTTTAATGGTTTTTTTTTCTCTCAGATGAGTTCTGTTTAATATCTTCCTGAATAAGACTGACTGACATGGTTTTACTCACAGTTGTAAAACTGCACTGGACTAAAGTGGACAAGCAATTGAAGTGGTTAGAATAAATACTAAACTCTTTGCAATATATGTTGCTGCAAGCAAACTATTTAGGTGCTAACATAACTCAGCTTCTAGTTTAAGATTTGTTTTTCTCTGTTGTCAGGAAATCCTAATGAAGGAGTAGTAGAAAAAGTCTTTGCATGTGAATTTGCAGTGCAGACAAGACAATGCATACAACTCTCCTCTATCTAAACAGTCATTTATTACTATGGTCCCAAAAGGACTAAAGAAATCACACTGGCTTGGGATACCTTCTATTATTTCTTCTTTCTATCAGACATCTTCTATTAGATTTAATAAAATCTTCTCCAAGAACCAATTTACCCACCAGAAAATTGTGTTACAATTTAATGTGGTTTTTTTTCATCAGTTAACTCATTTTGGATCCTTTTTTGTACATTATTTTAAAAGTCTTAATCACATTTGCATGAATCCTGGAAGAGGACAAAGGAGAAATAGGAAATTTTTCCTTTATTCTGTCTTCCACTGAAGCCAAACCACTAGCTAGATAGAACTCTGTGTAAAAACTGCCACATAACTCTGGTGTGATTTTTTATTCAGCAGTTAATGTTGTCCTGTGTTTTTCCAGCTGGATTTTACACTAAGATACTACACTGACATGGGCACTACACTGGCACTACATCTGATGTCAAGATGTCCCCATACAAAGAATCACCCACTCTGCCACAGAGGTTCATGACAAAATGGGTTTGATTATTTCAGGGCCTGTGTACAGCTCTTGTTTCACTCACAATCTCTCTAGTGGGAACCAGGCTGTCAGAAGCATCTTGAAAACTACTTTTCTACATGTCGCTTACTCAAAAAGAAGTTTTCAAATAGCAGGGGAAAATGAATTTAAAGAAGCATTGACAATATTAATTTATCTAGCCCAATAGGCAGGTTGTCATGCAGTGTCTTTAGCTGTCTCACTAGTGTCAGCCATGGCAATCCTCCTCTCAGTCCCCTGGGGATTCAGTGGGTCTAAGAGAAGATGAGAAATGGTAAAGAATGAAATGCTGTCTTTGACAATTTGCAAGTCAAAATTCATTTAATCCTACTTTCCTTATTCTGTGAAGGCAGAGCAGAAGGTTGGCACTAAGAAGGTAAAGTCCTGATGGCATCACCCTTTTGTCTACCTGTAAAATGCTGAGCATGTGATCGAGTATGGACCACTATCCAAATTATTATTTTGGATTGAAAATGCAGAAAAAATTGAGCTTCTTCAACCTCTTTATTTACTTGTAATTTAATTTTATGTCTTTAATTGGCTTAAAGGGATTAATGAAGTACTTGGTTACAGGAGTTTGTGATTCAGCAGTTTTATAGAGCTGGAAGGAATAAATAATTAGCTTTGAGAAACAGGTAATTCAAAATGCAAAAGCAAGATGCCCATGTAACCTCATCATTAATTGGCAGTTGTGACTCTTGGCAAAGAATGTGCTAACTCGCCAAGAGGCTTGAGGCCCTCCCTTTTGTAGTTCATAAGTGTAAAGAGACAAGAGAATATATCTGGACCGGAAATAATTTCAGAAAGTTCCATTATACACATTGTCCTCTGCACTCTGGTGGTCTGCCCAAAGAATCTGTGGACCAGTTAATCCAGCTCAGAGCTGGATTAATTCTAAACACTGAACACAATACTCCTCTGTCACTAAAAGGTTCATTTTTGATCCAACAGAGTCAAGGAAAATGCTCCATGGCAATGGAGATGCTCATTATAGAGAAGTGTTTCTCCCTTGTTTCTTGGCTGAAACGTGGTACATGGAAACTAAACCTTGTACAGTCAGGCCATGTTCTTGTTAAATTATTCATTTGCATTACAGAAGTTTGATCTCATATTTTTTACTACTACTTTTTTTTTAATTGATAAATACATCTATAATAACACTATCTGCAGCAATACAGTTTTAAAGTCAAGGTTTTTTGTTTTCAAAAGATCTCTACATATTCTGTCTGCACAGGGAGGGAATGAATGTATCTTGAAAAAGATGAGTAGCTGTGATATGATTCCACTTGTTTTCAGAAATACTTTCAAGAGCATTGTAATAACACCTGTCAGTGTAACTAGGTTCTGTCAAGTCCTATCACAAATTTTAAACATAATACATTCATAGGTGTTTTTGTTGTTCTGAGAGGTTTTTTTTGTATGTGTATTTGATTTAGCAAGAATTATCAAGTATTATGTCTGAACTAGTGGGGAGCAAATGATTTTGCAGTCATCATAAAACATAGTCTGGGAAATAAGAATGTAGAAGCATTTTGGGGATGTTTGTCTGGATTTGAGGCATTTAGAAATATTAAGTAGTGCTTTTCATTTTAGCAAAGGGCAAGGACTAATTTGCATTCTTGTATGGTTCTTCCTACGAGCAGATCAACAAAGCAATGTTGGCTTCAGTCCTGACAATTCTGGCTGATGGCCTCACTTCCCTGGCTGCATGGTGTGTGACTCATGCATTCACAAAGTGTATGAGGGATAAAGGGATTCATCCTGCACCCATTGACTTCAGTGGGACAGCATCAAACACAAAGACTCATTGAAACTCAGTGGGACTTAGAATCCTAAGTAGAGTTATACAAGAAACTGAATCTTTGTGGCACTGAATATTTTAATTAGATATAAAAGAGGAAAAAGTGGGATAATTAGAAACATATCAGTGTTAATTTTCACAGAAATATCAAAGGTCAAACAAAGCATTGCATTTGCCCTAGATCCTATTCTTTTTGTACAGCAGAAAACCATTATTTTTTATTAACTTAAAAAAAGTTTCAAATGGAAAAATATGTTTAAATTAAGATAAATATTTCACTTTTGAAATTTTGATATGGAACCCTCTATTAAAATAGAATATCTTTTTTCACTGAATCTGTTGATGAACAGTTTCATTCTCTCCAGATTTCAATATTTTTTAAACAAATAATTTACAGAAGATTAGATTACTCAAACTCTTCGTGATAGATTACAGTATCTGGTTGGGACATACAGATTTGTTTCCTTTGTGGAGACAGCTTACTTCAAGGTAAGGGTTTTTAATTCTTCCAGTGCAGTCTCTTCCCTCAGAGGTTCCTGTTCTTACCACATAGCTGACTTCTAAAGATGTTACTTAATTGTCCCAACTTTTAAAATAGAAACATGCACAGATTTTGTCTTAACTAATGCCTTAGGCTGTAAAATATGCTCAGAGAAAACTGATCAGCCTATAAAACAATCAAGGTGGAAAAACCCAGAAAAGAGAGGATGAATTGGAGACACAGTGACGTACTCTAGCTGGATTTTGAAGAGCACATTTTTTGCGAGTCTGAGTCATTGGACAGGCATTTTAAAAATGTAATTAAATATTCCCATTGATTACAGTGGGATGCACCTATGTGCATTCACAGTCTGGTCTTCAAACAGCACAAGTCTCTGTAGCACTGTAATTTAAATACCTTAAACATTTTACTTTAGTTGAACTAAGTATTTTGTTCTAGCTTAGAATTGCTTTCCTCCCCCCCCTCCTCCTTTTTCTCCAAGTTCTTGCATAGGAAAAGATCAGGACTTGTAACTGTTCAGCAGACTGGATAGGTTAATTTACAGGAGTAAAGGCTTTTTATATCTTAAAGTCACCTCTGACTCCTTTTCCTTGGTAGATGCACTCATATATTACTTCCTTGAAAATGAAAGAACAGTGTCGGTATCTGGATGCTTAGGACCTTATCACAATCTCCTTGTAAAATTAAAATCAGTCAACTACAAAGTAAAAGCTCTAAAAGAAGAGGACAAAACACTATCTGTAATTTGTTAAACAGATTTAGTTTAGACATTTGACAAGACATTTCTCAGGAGATATAAAAAAAGGTATTGCCAAGTTTATGAACTGACTTGAAATATCCTTACAGAGATTCTCTTTTCAAGCTAAGACTCTGATAAATATCTCCGATTTCAGAGTATTACGTGAAGAGGTAAAGTGTTAAGGCACCTGTGGCATATTACTAGATTGAGACAAAGCTTTAATAAAAAGAAACATTAACAAACATCCTTTAACTCCTTCTTATAACTAATTTTTAATCAGTGTAAGAACAATTAGTAAAAAAAAAATTTCTTTCATACTGTAATCTTCATATGAAATTTTAAACAGTGAAAGACTGCTTATTATGTATGAATTTCTACATAATGGCAAATTAACTACTCACATAATTAAGCAATCTGCTCAAAGTTCTCACTCTGATTTCTGAAGTGCTACTAACTAAATTGTTCAAATCCAGGAAAGAAATTAATAGATGTGAAATGTTAATTAGATGAAAAAACAGAACTAAAAGGAGAAGCAACGGGGAAAAGGGATTAAACATGAATAATAAATATTTCAGTTGGGAATTAAAAATAAATAACACTAAAAAAGAGAAATTAAAGAGTGACAAACTAACAATATATAAATTGATTGCCCCATGTTATTGTAGAATATAAGATCTCACTTACTTTGAGGTATGTTGCTGAGATAGCACTAAGGCTTCCTATTTATTATAAATGTTGGAAATATTTGTGCTGTTCTGATCTGCTAGGAGTGGCTCCATATCATGAAAGACACAACCAATGAGACTCGGAACCAGACCATTGGAACCTAACTCTACAGCTAAAATTGCTCTTTGAATGTTATAATCAAAAGTCTATGCAGCACTATCTCTGAGGCTAAAAAAGCTTCTCGGATGACCGGTAAGCTTCTACTGTAGAATAAATACACTAGTTCTGTAAATTCATCTGACTATGGCCTAGACAATTGTCTAGACACACTCTACACTGTGCTGTGGATGCCAATGTTATTTATTTATTATTTGTGGGAATAGAGAGATAAAGAAGAAATCAGTATAAGACAAGCACAAGGAAGATTTTGCCAGGAAATTATCTGTTTTCAAATAGTTTCAGTCTGACAAAAATAAGTTTAAAAAGTTGCAGTTACATTCAAATGCTCCATTCCCTAAATTTATAAGAAGAAGCATTTTAAAACAATTTGTTATCATCTTTGCCTATAGTATATCTGAATGCTCATCTCAGCCATACAGAGCAGTTTTAAGCACATTGGTCAGAAGTTTATTGAAAACACAGTTTTTCCCTGTGCTCTCCTCTCAGTGTTAAAAGTCATGTTGCTCTTGACCCTCAAGTGATGAATTCATCTTACCACCTGTCTGCTGAGGGATAAAGAATATTGCACAGGAATTAATGTTCCTGCAAACATGACTGGCCAAATGGAGTAGGGAGGGTTTTCTGGAGTGGAGACAGGCTGGAAAGATTAGAAGTTTTTTCCTTAAATTGCTCAACGAATGCCCGATCACCTTTACATCATTAAAAAAATAGCATGTATGAATAATGACAAAATGGAGGACCTGATTCTGACCATATTTTGGGGACACATCACAGACTGATCCTAACATAAATGACAGTATGAAAAATTAATGTCTGGTAAATATAATTTAAAAGTAGTAATTCCTTAAGAGAAGTTGTATATAGCAATACTTTTTTAACACAAAGATTAGAAACAAGGACAACACATAAAATGATTTAGTATTAAACCAAAACCAAGAAATTTACTATGAAACTATATATTTAACAGGGGGAATAAAGCAACTAAAAAATTACAGTGTTGTGGTGTTATTTCAGTATACCACATATCACTGAATCAGTGGTGTATGAACACAATACTTTTGATTCCTCTGCTGAACAAAAATATATTAAAATACTTTTTATTTACCCAGGAACAGTAGTAAAGCTCTACTGAATTATAAAGCAGAAATAGTGTAAGTTGCAAGATATCATATTTTACTTGGAAGATTTTTTTTTTAATCAGAAATACATTATATTCACAATTGCTGCATGTTGATTTCAAAATACCAAACCAAAAAATAAAATTATAAAATCTTGTACTTTGAAACTGCTGTTTTCTACTTCTTGTCTTTCCATCACAACCCTTGGGAAAAAAATCAGTCAGTCTGGAAAGAGATGAGGGAAAAGATGAGGGGGAAGGTGTTCATCCATCTAATTCAGAACATTTTTAAAAGTTTCAATTTTTACAGTCCCAAAGCATTTTTTTTTAATAGAAAACATTTATATAAAGATTTGTATCTTTATTCAGTAGAAGGTATCTATTTGCTTCAGTGAAGTTTCTTCCCTGAGCAACAGTAATGGAGTTTATATTATGTAATGTGAGTAGGTTGCAATGTAATGTGCCCCAATTCAGCAGCAGAAAGCCAACACAGCTTTGGATTGCTTTTGCAAAAGCACATTAAATACTTTAACACAGACATCTACAGAGGGATGTTCATCACCAAATAATGACAAGTTATGAGAAAGTGCAGTGACAAGCAAAATGTGAAATGCAATTATGTGCAAGGGAAATGACAAAGCAAGACATCCTACTGATAAGATCTATTGCTAATCTTTCAATTCCCAAGGGAATGTGATTAAAGTCTTATTGATCAAGCCATGTGATGTTTAATTTGACCATATGTTAGTAAATACTGTATGAAAAATAATGCAGGATGGATTTCCTAAGAGGATCTAATAGGATTATTTTTGGTTTTATACTTTGATGTTTCACATATGAAACACTTACTACATATTATTTGGCTAGCAGAATAATAAGAGAACCTTTTCTCCTTACAATCTATGAAGGTTCCTTTCCTTTTAAAATCTTCCTCATGCTGAAGATAGAAACAGAAATGACAATTTTGGCTGTATCACTGTGAATTTTGCTTGTCTTTGCTTTTTTTTTTTTCCTAATAATTTTTTTTTAAATAGATAAAAACAGAGGGAGAAACAACTACAATATTCTGACTGTCTTTGAAAGCTGAAACATTAGGATTTCTTGCTTAATTTCTTTTGGTTTGAAGAATACAATTAATTTCTTTTGATTTGAAGAATACAATAATGAGTGAGAAAGGAAAATCCTTCTAATTTCTCAATTATTTCAGAGAACATTATCAAGAGAAAAAAAAAATAAAATCAGGATTTCTGAAATAAATGCATAAATGAGATCATAATGCCTGCCAAATTCATCAAACGTTTCAGTTATGGACTTGTAACATCAATAGACTCCAAAAGGGTTATTTGCTTTTTACATATTTTATTTTCTCATCAATACTGGCAAGTTGTAGATTACTTTAGAGATCTACTTGAAACTATTCAGACATTATTTTCATAACAACATCACTGGCAGACATGGAGGTCTGATATTAAAACCATGACTTAAGATCTCCTTTAGAGAAAGTTAAGGAGCTGAAGGGTATGATGATGAAAAAGAAAATAAGTTTCACATTGTCTAAAATGACTGCTTTTCGTCTATGGGTAAATGATAACATGAAGGTTGTGCAGATTTTTCTGTCCTCCTCAAATATGAGGAATGATGAGTCACAGGATTAATAGGTTTAGTCAGTTGAAGGCAGAAAGCTGTTGTCGCTGTTCTTATTATTACCATCACAACTGATCTTCCAAGCTGTTATTGTCAAGATTTTGCATCAATTTAGTAAATTTCATTAATGTAACACAGCATGTGAGGCCAGAAGCATGCAGTTGATGGTAATGCTAATTTGTAAAAAAAATGCAGTAGATGTAGGAATCCTTTTATTTTGCTTCTTTCACAGCTATCATGACTTTATTTATGTCCTTTAATAAGGACAAGGGGCTCTTCAGGGATTAAAAAATTATACAGTTAATGACATGATCCTCAGGTTAGACTGCAAGGCTTTGCTTGATTACTGGTCTTTAATGGTCCAAGAAAACTTGATTGCCTGCTAAGAATTAGAGCTAATAGATCTCTGCCTTGTAGGAGGCTCTAGCAGTAACATAAAAAGTAGTCACTGCAAATTCTTAAGGTAAAAGCACATGGCAAAATTTAAGAACTATGGGTTAAGGCATTGCTTTCCCAAATTATATCCGCCAATGAACCTGGCCCTAGTAAGAATTAGCAACAGGGTAATATAGTACTGAATTTATTTTTCAGGTTCTTAAAGAACTCTTTGAGGGAAAGAATTATTTAATAATTAGTTTCCTTCAGAGGCTGTAAAACAAGCTTTGGAGAGGAAAGAGACACTTTAAAAGTAATGGAATGAATCCTGAAAGATCCCATACTACATGGCTGAGAAAGGTGATAGATACAAAGCAAGGAGGATACACTGAAATTCATGTTCTTTTTTCAATCTTTTTTCTGTATTTTGTTGTTTCTTTTTGTGTGTTTTGGTTTTGGTTGTTTTTTTTTTTTTTTCCTTTTCCGGCTCAGCCATAGGGTGGTGTCTGTCTCAAATACAGTACAGAAATGCAGATATTTAGCACTAGGAAGCTAGGAAGCTAGGAAGTAAAGTAGCTTGATCTCTTTCCTTCTGTGAAAGCAAAAGTCCAGGTGAAGAAAACTGGAAGAGATTTCCACAGAAACAAATTTTTCTATCTGCTTTTCATACCTATGCTTTCTCTGTATTCTACTATAAAGGATAAGACTCTGAAGGCAAGCCTGGCAGTCTTCTTGCTCCTTTCAAAAGCATCAAGAAGTCTGGGAGAGCTGACGCTTTCAAAATGCCTTGTAGGTCTTGAGTGGGTATTTATTTTGTTTTATCTCTAAAGAAAACCTTCTCAGTAGAATGGGAAAGGAGAAACATTTCCAGGAAGCTTTGACTTTGACTAAAAAACTGAAGGTGCCATGTTAACCAAGTCAAGTTAATCGCAACCATTTTATGATCCTGTGATTCTTTGAAGTCCACAGGAACAGTCTGTAGCAAAGAGTAGAGTCCCTAAAAAGCAGAGCATGAGTATTTTATTAGGAAAGAATTCTCTGCTTTGAGTCAGGACTGTCAGTCATGAGGACTGTAAGACCTGAAACTTAAATGTGGAGAAGGACTGGAGAACAAGCAGAGCAATTACTTATGTTCAGATGCAAATATTTATTTCCTTCTACTGTCAATCAGATTGCTTGAGAATGGATGGTGATTTAGCAGTGTTTTTTTTCTTTTCTATAGCATGATATGATAAAAGTCATGATTTTTTTTTTTTTTTGTTTCCTGCTGTGATTTTATATTTTGCTGGCAATGTAATTTGAAGCCAAACACCAAGGCAATTGAAATGCTCAGAGAAGCATTGATGTGTTCTAATCCCGACAGAAGCTGATTTTAAAGAGTGAATATTCACTGAAAAAGAGCTGAAATAGCACTAAAATGAAAAAATGGGAAATAGCTCCATTTAAAAAAAAAAAAAAAAAAAGAAGGAAACCAAGACCCAATAAGCACCCCAAAAACAAACAAGCAACAAACCCCACAGAGCATTACTATATCATGCATGATCTTAGTTACAGTACAGCACAATAGCCATCTAACAGGGAAGGAGTTAAAAAAATAAATTAGCACTGCTGCTAAATTGAAAAGTATGTGGCAAACAAAGTTCTGGTCAGATTGACTTTATACAATGAAAAAAATGGAAGGAAAAAAACCTCCTTTTTAAAAACTATTCAAATTGTGAACTGAGCTTCATGTGTCTTTTATAGATTAATATAGATCAATGAACTATACATTTCTTGAAAAGTAGCTAGCTAAAATTGTCTCTCAGTGATGGCACAGAAGCAAAATCTGCTCTGAGAATTCCAGTATTATGTCAACTTGCTTTTTCTATTTTTTGTTTATACTGCTTTCAAAGCACTGAGGACAAGCTTATTATCTTCATTAAAAGTAAGTGGATAAAAAACTAACAACAAAAATTATATGTGTAGTAAAAAAATTCAAGGGAGACTCACTGTGGCAAATCTTCATCTGCCATAAATAGGCAAAGCTCTATTCAACCCAATGGAGTGATTTATTCTGTTTTAATATCACAATCAGAAAAGGTACCATGACCTTTCTTGCACAAACAGCATTTACTTTGCTCCTTCCATTCTGCTTCCATATTAACTGTTATTGTTGCATAAATGTCCATATCAAATCAAACCCACCTTTCAACCTCTTCTGTGACATAAGAAGCATAAAGTGAAAATGTACTCTATTTAATGAGGGCAATTTTCTAGGTATGTCACTGGTGTCACATAGGAAACAGTCAAGTTCTTGTTTTGTTGACAGTAATTTATTACAGTTTTAAATAATTTAAAAAAAAATCTTGCTCACTTCGAAGGAAACAAACATCCAAGCCTCAGATTAATATCATGCCATATGCTATTTTTCTTCTTTTGTCCATTTTGAGACTTAAATTAATTTTTCAACTATAATTTGATGAGATACACCAACTACTACATGTTGTTTGTTTTTTCCTATATTCTTTTTTGAGTTACATGGAAGTTTTTAAGAATGCACTTGTCTGTAAGTGATGGTATAATTTGGGTTTGTTAATATCATGTTATGAGTGTGATTCTGTTTTTTTTTGGTACAGCATTTTACTCTTTTTTTTAACATAGCCTAATTCTTTTGGCCAAATAAGCATGATTTATATACAATGTACAGGACAAATTGATTAAATTTCTAGTTCATTTATTTTGGTCTTTATGTCTTATGTTGTTTTTTTTAAAGTAGAACTCTGGTTTTACAAAGTATAAAAAATCAAGGTCACTCTGATATCATATTTTCCAAAGATAATCAAGTTTTATTGTTTTATTTCTGAAAAAAATATACTGAAACATTTCAATATGAATACAATTCAATGAAAAATTTCTAGTGTAATAAAAGTTTGATCATTTTATCATTCCACTTTTCCTCATTTTTTTTTTTTTAATAGACTAGGAAATTCTTACAAACATCTATATGTTATTTATACGTGAAATTAATCTAATGGTGAAATACACACACTGATAGAAGCAGATCTATATTAAAATTTAAAGTGAAATTTAATTTGTATTTTGTCTAATCTTGTGATTTCTTTACTTCCCTCATGTCAGTCACCCCCTTTTACTAAAAATTAGGAAAAGGTGGAATTATGAATATGTATCCAACTAAGAGATTTCTTGTATAAATAGGAAATCTTACTTATAACAATAGGAAATCTTTTTTGAATTAAAAAACCCAAAAGCAGAAACAAAAAAAACCCAAAAAACAAAAACCCCAAACCAAAACCAAAGCACACACCAAAAAAAGCAAACAAACAAACCACAAAAAAAACCCCCAAATGAAACAATTTTGTTAACACTGAAATATATTATTCTTTGGTGTCAGAGAAGTAGTCTGAAGAACTCTCTGAAAAATAAGATTTTTCCTGGGGCTTAATTTTCTTTTCTTAATGTGGCATTCCTATAGTACTTTATCTAGCAAAGTGCTCATAAAAAATGGGGTTTATTTTGTCATAATCAACTTTGCTCCCAATAGTCAGTGACAAAGTTACGATTCCAACTATTATATGATTTATAATTAACGACTTAATAGATAAGTACCACTTCTAGAGAATTCATATTATTCTTAACAAATTTTCCTACTGGTTTTAATACAAAACTTGATGGCAAAGTGTTTTTTTAGACAGATGCATCTAAATCCTGCACGTTCATTATAAATATTGTCTTAATTGTAAATTTTTTGCTGAGGATAAGCTAAAGTTTAAATGTATTTTTTGAGCTTCTAACAGAGAGGAAAATCACAAACAAACAACCCCCCCCCCCAAAAAAAAAAAAAAAAACACAAAAAACCCAAACCAAAACAAAAAAAAACCCCTCAATTTACAAATGACAAGCAACTGCTACACATTTGTCTTATTTTTAAGAAAGCATGAGTATTGTTCCTGGTTCACATTGTTGAATTCATTGGAAATGTTGCTATTGGTTTTAGAGGGCAGATATTTAGACCAATATGCACATCTGTGATTAAAGAACTAGGGAAATTAAAGCTTTGCAGAAGAATACAATGTGCTTTCCAAAGTTACAGACAGGCACGTAATTCTTACAAGCTTTATGTCTGGATGTTACTTGCTCATTTGACTTTGTATGAGGAAACATGTTATGATAGCTGAATTAACACAGGAATTTATCCAATTGTACTTAATTCTGAAGTACATACTTAAATGTAATATAAAAAGAAAGAGGTGGGAAAGAAAATAAGGTATTTTTAAACTAGTTCAGTTTAAGGAATTAGAGCTTTCATTCTCTTAGATAAGGGTGAAATTTCTTCAACTGCAGACTATGGTCAATACAACGCTTGACAGATCAACATGGGGCTATTCACACACTGCACTGCATCAAGGAGCACCTTCGGACCCATCTAATAGGACCCTTAAGGTAGTGGTTGCAAGAAAATGAACAAGTCAGAACAAACCAAGTCACGTATATTATGTCCAGACTGCCTCTTGATGTATCCTTGAGTCCAGAACTGTGCTTTATCTGGCTAACCCAAGGCTAGATTAAAATGTGTACCTCTATGTGTATGCACAGAGGAAAAGGAAGAAGGGAAGGACAATTAAGTACTAGGTGCATAGCATAGCTTAATGGGTGAAGAACCTTAAAAGGAATCTTGCATCTTTGTAGTGTTTTGTTCTCAGAAGAGCGACAAATTGAAATACAGTATGGGAAGCAGGAACCAGGTATTCCCTCTTTCACCTAAATATTCTACAGTCAGAAATTAAAAAAGAAAAAAACCATATATTTGAAAAAGGAATGCTGATTTTATTATTCACAAAGTGTGTGCTGGAATAAATGGCTTTCAGTAGTGCTTAATATTGAAGATACTATAATGTTCTACCTCTTAAGAAAAGAATGAGACTGTGATGATGGAGACACATGAAAGTATTATGTACATTTAGAAGAAAAACTCTGAGCAGAACACAGTACGTCCTTTTCTAAAGAGAACTAAAATTCCTTTTACCTCTTCTGGCTACAGTCACTCGCCTTTTCAATGGAACACTTAGATTGTGCAGTTGTTGTCTCACCAATCTTACCTATATTCCACTACAGCCCACATGTTACCTGAAGAGATAGGAAGTTAAAAATAACCAGTCTGTTCTGGAGAATGTCAGAACTGATATACTTAGATCACTTATAATGTGCAGTTTGCACAGTATTATAACATTTGCACCTTCACAATATTTACATTTCACCACCCTCTGCTGCCCATTATTGCTATAGCTATTATATACACATTATACAGATTTAAAACACAGAGGTTATACACCTCTGTATAACATTTGTATGACAGGTACCTAAATGTAAGAGAAAGAATGCAAGAACATTCTTCAGCCCCATGGCTTTTCTGCTATTTTATTTCTAGTTTTCTCATCTTTTTGTATATATTTTCTAATAGCTGTCTCCATCATGATCTCTTTCCTACACTATATTTCATTATTCTGTTGTTCTATGCATGGCTACTATTGCACCCCAGTAAATGTAAACTCTGCTTTCATCTACTCTAAGTTTTTATGTCCATAGCTCTTTTGTATCTTTACCTCCTGTCCCAACAGCAGTTTCTTTTTCATAGTGAAATCTCAACACAAATACTGAGCTCACAGAATGCTGCCTCAGAGATCTTTGACACAGGCAGTCCATGACTGCATCTTCTATTTTCAATTCCTCTACTTGAAGTCCTTATAGTAATTTCAATTACTCTTGGTGGAATGGACCATTAGAAAATGGATTCACTTAGTATGAAAATCATAGGGAAAGGCTACTAGCCTGCCTAACCTGGTCTGCTGAAGACCATGTACACTCAGACTGGTCTGCTAGATGAAGTCTGTGCATCCAGTATGCAGTATCCAGTATCCATTCTGCTTGGTGCAAGGGAAAATGTATATATCCATGAAAATATTCAGATGGTGCAGTTCTTGTCCCACTCTACTTACACTCATATCTTACAGCCTCCTGCCTTTAAAGGTTCAACTCACTGTTCCAGTCAGAGCTGAGCATGAATATGATTTATTTTACCTTCTGCAAATCCACAATTTTTTGTGTTTATAGTAGTCTGAAAAAAATATTTGACACCTACATTAGCCATTTCCATTATTGAACAATTCTTTACCTACACAGCAAATCAATCTTGCCTTACCAGTTTCTCCATCAGCTCTTACACTGCAAACTCTAGACCCCAGCCCTTCATCTTTTCTCCTCCAGAATCTCTTTCTCCAAGAACAGTGCCATATCTATTCTTCTCCCATGTCCTTCATGAGTGCCTCTTCTCCCAAGAATTAGTCTCCTTTCACATTTTTCTGTTCTTCCATTTCTCCTTGACAGATGATGACTGCAGGGTGACAGAACTGCAGTGACGCTCTCCATTCTCTATCCCGTTACTCTTTATCTTAGGCTAGGTGTTAGTAGGGTACACAGAGCAGAAATCAGAAAACTATTTCTTCATTCACAGATGAGAATAGTTTGAAGGATGGTTGCAGTTGAACCAGAACGGAGCAATGGTCAAGCCTTTTTAAATTGCTTCAGCTTTTATGTGAGGTATTACAATGCTTTACACTTTTTATATATAACCATGACCAAAAATTATCAAGTATTGCTTACTTTTATTAACCACCTTACTCAGTATTTTTTATTTCTTTTTCATTACTGTTTCTTATTATTTCATTCAATGTACCTCAAAATAAGTTTTGAGAAAATTAGTCTGATTGAAACATTGCAATAACAACTTTTAAGCATGGGAGATTAAGATATGCTGAATGAAATAATGATCAAGTTGACATAATTCAACTGTTCAATATTGAAAATAAAATGTCTTCCTCAGTGTGGTGGTTTGACCTACCCAGCCACAGAAACCCATGACACTCAGTTATGAAGATATTCATGTTTAATTTTCTTGCTTGATTTAAAATAGTTTTATGTAAATTGTATCTTTAGCCCCTGCATTCCTATAATGTTGCATGGAGAGAGAGGTTTTCTAAAATGAAACATATTTCTTAATCAAGATAATTTGATATTCTGACTCTCTCATTCACAACTACATTCAAAACTCAATGCAGCTATGTTACTACTGGTTAACATTCCTTTTTTTCCTACCAAACTTCAATGGAATTTTTTTTAATTCACGCAATTTCAACAAGAGTATAAAACATAGTAACTCTATGTAAACAGCTGTTTTACTTTGATTTTTTAAGCTGATGATTTCTATAATTTTTTTCTTCTAAAGATTTCACATCTATACGAAGTCCTGAGACCCTTTAAAAGTTTAATTATCCAGTAGAATAAAATCATTATTCAGTGCATTAAAAAAGAGACATTAAATGGAATTTAAAGTATCATATTTAGAAATTGTTTTTGATAAAAGTTAATCTCTATCATAATCAACAAGGAGAATCTATTTTAAAAATAGCTCCGTTAATTTGTAGTCTTGAAGACTATAGAAAACCTATCTTTAGACTCCTGGCTACCATATGTGATATGGATTAGATTCAGTATTAGGTGCAAGTTTTGTTTTCTACAAGATTAGACTGCCTTCTACAGTTTTGTCCTCCATAAATATGTAAATATTTTGGGTTGGGTTTGTTTGGTTTGGTTTTTGTTAAAAGAGACTATTGCAAGCTAAATTACAGGTTGAAAGAGGTATGTTCCTATAGACCTTTAAACAGAGAAAATCTCAAAGTTTAGGATTTGAAATACATGATAAGATATTTTAGGAGTGCTCTCAATAAATGTGATATCATGGAATTGTGAAAAGAATGTTTTGCTCTGTTCTTTTCTTACTTAACACAGACCATTTTAACTGTAGTAGCCAAGACTAAAATATCAAAAAGCCTACCTTAGACACAGAAGTCCTTTGTCTGAAAAAAAGAAACCAGAAAACATACCCATCTGTTTTTGTCAGAGTGGAGTGACAAATCTGTTGTCCATGGCTGTAACATTTACTTAGCAGATGTAAGCTGGGAAGACCCATGAAATCTAACACTGAAATTGATATTTTATCCCCCCAACATGTTGTAATGGAATCAATTACCAAAGTAAGTAAAATAACACTTCTAGAAAAATATGCTAGTCAGTGCATAGATTTGATAAAGCAAACAGATTAAAATCAAATGAGGCATGAAAAAAAAAGACCTTTAAAATTTAAATTGAGAAGTTTTGTTTTGTTTTGTTTGCTTGTTTGTTTTATATATTGTTGAATATGTCTACCCTGAACATCTGCTGGTATCTGGCATTTTAGATCAGCATTAGGAACATATACAATAATACAAAGGGTGCATATTTACCCACTAAAATATTTTACAAAAGATTTCAAATTCTTAAGTGGACAAGAAGTAAACTTCACTGCACTGCTGAATCCTTAAACCACCAGGAACACAATTAGATTTAGTACTAAATTTGTACCTGCTTTATTTGAAAGAGAAAAGCAATATTCTTTCATCAGTATAATCTGCAAAGTCAATAGTGGGACCTGCCTTTTCCCTTTTTCATAGTGTTGAGCAGAATTAAGAAATGAGCAAGTGTTTTGTAAATGGTTTTAGGACTTGGCAGTTTCGTATGCATTTTGGGACTGAAATCAAAGGCACTGCGCCATAAACTGAACTTAGACAACAGGATGAATTAGTCTTGATGCGGTGGGAAAAGACTGTCATTTTTATACCCACAGACCATATTGCTAAACTGCCAGTCTGTTAAATACAAGAGGGACCAGGACTGGTGCCAGGGATGTGGGAAAGTGTCAGAGAATGGTTTGCATCCACAAATCTCAGAGGTTTGCTTGGAGGCATGGGGTGCATTCCTAGATCATATCTTTCAGTATGTACCTGCAAAAGCAATCCGTCTCATCTGCTCCAAGATCACTTGCAATGTAAAACAAAGTTTAGTTTGTGAGGAAAGTTGAATAAATGTGGATTGGCAGATTTCCATTAACAGTATATTTCTGAACCAAACAAAAATACTAATGCAAACACAGCTTGACAGTCTCTTAATACGTCTTTGCCCTGTGTGCTATTTTCTGAACTTTTATTCTCAGCATTATGGGCTTTCTGGGTCATTTTCCTGGTTTCTGGTTTATACTTCTTCTAAGGTCAGTTGATTCAGACTCAAACCACTTCCTGGCTGCTCCTCATGTGTCCTGGGTTAACAGCCACATTTCTTCTGTAGCTCCTGCCATCCTCCTGATTCGCCTTTGTCCATTCTGCATGCTTTTACCCACATTTCTGTAACCTCATTTTTTACAGGTGAATGGGATTCATTTTTTTCTCTGAGGAACAACTGAGGACTACATTCTGCAACCAAACTATTGCAGCTGGGGAGTTATTTTCACTAAGTGAATGAAAACAGCCAAGAAGTTATCTTCTCACCTTTCCCTCAGTTGCATTTGTGTGTGCATCTTCAGAAAAAAGGCATGTGTATAGCTCACAAAAAAAGTTTTTAGAAGGACCAACTCCAAAATACCTGTGAAATGCATTAGTATCTTTTATATTCTGAGAATTGCAAATAACTGAAAACAGCTTTTTTTAATTTGATGCTGAAAACTTGCAGCAAGGTAGCATATAATAACCATACATATATGCCATAAATATATCTGCATATATAGATAGATGTGGAAATACATCCCAGATGCCTAATTTTGCAGCCTTCTAGATTCAAGCGTTAGTTAGCAGAAGTTCCTATAAAGGTTATGTATTTGCACATAAATCATCATATTGCCTATTAAAATAATTGAGATAGTCTACTAGAAACCTTCTTTCCCCTAATTATATGCCCTATAAAATAATATTATCCTATTTTCATAACATTTCAAAGCTTGCAATGCAGAAACTGCTCTGAAACCAAATGCTAAATTTCTTATCACTTACAGTCATAACTGAGCAGTTGTAAAAAGCTGAATGCTCAAACATATTGTCACTCAAACTTTCTCTTTCAGGCAATCATTGAGATGACTGAAATTAATTATTTTCCCATTGTTAATTACTCTGTTTATAAGAAAAGCAGACATGACAGTAAAACTCTACAACTTCAGAATGCATAAACCTCCATCTATCCAAAAAGAGAAAAAACCAAATAATTCCACTTGAAAAAATAATGCCAAGATGAGATCTTGAGTTCAAAATGGAGAATTATAGTCAGTTTAGTACAAATGCACAAATGCAACTCACTAAAATGTGTCTACCTATTCCTTCAGGATTACTCAAAATCTCCAAATTATTATATGTGATATGCCAGATTTATATGTATTTTTGAAAGCTGAAGTGCTTCTATACTGCAGTGATCTTTAAAAGGGAATTATCTGCATTTCTGTTTTGTGGTTGGTATTATCTCTCACATGGTACTTACTGAATAAGTTTGTCTGTTTATGACTGGTCATCTATTAGTAAGTTGCTGATAGCTAAGAAAGTTTGTTAACCTGCTCTACAGAGGTCAGTGCAGTCACTGAGATATTACCATCCCAAGGAGATATTTTTCATGTTTCTGTATTAGTCCCTGGTCACATGGCAGCCTTCTGGAGGAAGAAACAGTTCTTCACAGGAAAATTCATTACACATGAGATCGTGATGGACTGTTGGTAATAGCAGATGAAGAAGACCAAGTTTCTAATAGAGGTCTCAGCTGTCCAAAGTTCCAGCAAATTATGCCTTCATTTTTCTTTAGCTGTGTGCTGCAGCTCTGAGAGCTCCAGGCAGTTGTTCCACGTGTCCTTGGTATACATTATTTTTCATTGCAAAAACTCAGCAAGGAAAGGTAAGTAACTTCAAACTTACAATTTATTGAAGCAGCAATTTATAGAGCTGTTGAAAATGGTACACCACTTTCTAGCTATGTGCATATACAGCTGATGATTTATCCTGGTGCCTTCATCAGAACTCTCTGTTGTGTCTGATTTGGAGATGTAGTAACACATCTGCAGTCAGATCACAAGATTAATGCAATATTGAGTACTACTTCTCTTACACGTATGAGAGCTTTAATTTTTGGTAATTAAATTTTTATATAATTAATTTTTAATCATATTCTTATTAACTTCCTGCTATATAAATGGTGCAGAATCTACAGTCTGTGGAGCAGCATAGAAATTTTTAATAAGCCCATTATAAAGGGTCAGAGACATTCAAGCCTCACAAATCAACTCAGCAGGTGACTGTTGCCATCTTCAGCAACTCCCTCACTACCCACTGCTCCTTGAGTGCCTCCATTGCTTTTTTCCAGTTGTAAGCCCTATTGAGAACTGAGCAAACTGTTTGGCTGGCCTTTTCCAGAGTACTGGGGGAAGCTGGCAGCACATTTCCCTTCATCCCTTATCTCTTCTTGATTGTCCTTCACTGAGAAGAGAAAAAATGCCAGTTCACATTCTTTCCTTCTCTGTTCCAGCTCCAGCTTATAGTGACCTCTCACATATATCATGCTGGTGATCTTTTAGGGCTCAAAGGCCAGTGATTAGTGGAAAACAGCATATTCCAGGAACCTTTTCTCTCCATGCCTCTCCCCTGCCACAGGAAAATAACGCAAAAAGCAGATTTGAAGAATAACCTCTCTGTTGACCTCTACATGCGAGATGGTTCTCCAGGCTGGACCTGTGTCTGGCTTGTATTGTCATTATTTCCTGTTTATTGAGTCTGGCACTTTGTCTTTCTTAGACTAAAATTAGTTGGATGTTTTGTCATTCCCTGACAAAAGTGCACATTTCACCTTGCTGTGTTATCTACCATGGCAGCACTGTTGTCTTGCTAAAGTAGAGCATCTTGGGATCTAATTTTATACTTCTCAATACCCAGATGAGCACTGTAGATTAGGTTCAACATCTCTAAATCCATACAGTATAACATTATGACACAACATCTCTGTTCAAAATCTCATTATAGTCTCATTATCTGCAATGATTTCATAAGACTAGTCCCTGTAAAAATGTATCCTTTGAGATGGTTTTCCTTTTTCTGTTGGCCCTTCACACAGAAGAAATGCATCACATTATTTTAAGGTCATTTCATATCACATTGTATCATATTTCTTCCTGTCAAATTAATTTAGGAATAATTTGCATTTGCTTCCCATTTATTTTAAAACACTCTTCCTGCAGTTTCTTTGCTGCTGCTGCTAGACATTCTAGAAAGCAGAACTCCATTAAGAATACTTTTGCAATGTCTTCTTCGTTTCCTGAAATCCTCAAATTCCACTCTAGTTTCTGAAGTGAGATACCCATTGAATAAAGTCTACTAACAACTCATGCAGCTGCTCTCTATTGATATGCAAATTTTTGTCTCTGTAAAATAACCACTAGTGCAGGACACTAATGCAGTTTCTATGAATTTTGCTTGGGTCTTACCTTTGACATCATGTAATTAAATTTTGATGCATGAAAATGCTAATTGTATTATTTCCCCATATTTGTGAAACAAGTCCCCACCAAGTGGTGGGCAGTATACCATGAATTCTTGTCATACAAGGCTAACTGTGCCAGCCCCCTATTAGTTTGCACGGATGGCAGAATCAGGAAGCATTAATGGCTTAGAAAGGTTTTTATGTTTTGATGGTGCAGTGTAATTAGCTGTATCTAAACAAGAATTACGAGTAATGTAGGGTTTGAGAAATCTTGCTGTGGAATAGAATGACATACTAATTCAATTTACTTCTGGTTAAAGATCAACATAAAAAAGAAACGAATGCCAACACGGAATAATAGCAATAATAAAAACTACAGAGTAACGGGAGAACCTGGCTCCAAGCTGGCACTTCCCACTACAACATACACTACGTCAAAGCAAAGCTGTTAGGCTGGTGCAAAATGTAGATAGCCATTGAGATCAATGCATTTCAAGGATGAGAAATATTGCCATGTAAATACCCCTCCAGGGGAACTTTTTAAACAGTGAAAGCAGCCAAGGAAAATGTCAGATGAAAAATGCTCTCTCACGGTCATACAGAACAGAATGGAACAAATCTGAGGCCAAACAACTGCTGTGACAGGAAAAAAAAAAAAACAAACAAACACGAAAACATATCTGTATCTCTAAGGAAATATCTGATGCAATAAGAGATAAAAGATATGAGATGACTAGAAATGAGTGAGGGCTTTGAGTTAGGTACATCAAAAAGCATGACATTAGAGATCAAAAGCTGAAAAAAGACAAAAAATGGTCTCTAAAAATGCAGTATTTTAAAAATAAAACATAGCTAAAGCTCTCTATGTTTTTGTGTCATACCTTTGGCTGTTGGAGAGAAACACAACTGTGCTGTGTAGTCAAAGTCAAAAGGCAATGTCAGTTTTTTGTCCAGCTTTTACTTAAAGTTGGACACCTGGGAATGGGACTACTCTCAATCACCTAGATAACCTGCAAGTCTTGATAAAGGCACTAGAGGAAGAACTTTTTATCCTTTTAGAAATCAAGGATCTTTATGTAGAAGGGAAAACAAAAAGATGTCATCTACTTTATTTCTCATTTATATATGTGGATATTCCAGAAAGTACTTGCTGAAAAGGCTTTTTTATTCTTTGTGGGAAAGGGGTGCAAAATGAAGTTAGGAAAATGGAGGTATTGTAAAAATTTGTGAACTTTCCATTGATAAAAATGGAAAGTACCTTATTTATTAGATGTTTATTTTACATTTGAATTGTTAGAATATTAATGCATTTTCCTTAATTACCACTGTATCTCAGGGGAGCTGCAGTTCACTTGGTTTACAACAAAACTTGTTCCCTGGTCTGGACTTTGTGACTGGATTGTGCCTACGTCATCCATGGGTGATCTGGGTTTTCTCTAACATGGCAAAATTTGGATAAAGTAATTAGGGTGGACTATAAAAGACTGAGAAAACCTAACTTCCTTAAAACATAACTTACAAAACTTTTAGAAGACACAGTGTGGACCTTGGTGCCCACAGTGGAAGATCAAATAAAATGGCTTGAATCAAAACCATCCCAAAGTGAAATGCCATTTATTACGCTACATTTCAAACAAGATGTTTAGACATTTCCAAACACCTTTCTTATTTTTCATTTGTTTTAATAAAAGGTTACTATCTTAATTTTCAGGCTAATTTGATGTGTTGAGAAGCATTTTAAAATATTATGATATCAAATATATAATATCATAATTCCTAGTGGGATGAAAATCCCAGTTTTAACCAGCTGCTAATGGCATCTGGAGAGATTCAGGCTGATGAGGTTTGTGATGTCAAACAGCTGTAGATGAAAATACGAGAAACAGTTGACAATAATTAAATAATACAAATCTAAAACTACAAATCTGAGACAAGCACATAATTGTCATGGTATTATTTGAAATTATTTTTATGTGATATTAAATACCATTAAATTGTCATATTCTTAGCAAAGTCAAAATAGGAACATACTAATTTGCAGATTTATATTTCAGACAGTAAACGAATAAAACAACACAATATTAAGTTAGCATGAACAAAGTTCTGAAGATTTTCCTTCTTTTAAATGTGAATCTGATTAACTGAAAAAAAAGCTAATTTATTGAGTTCACCCAGCACTTGAAGGTGAACAATTCACAGAAATTACACAATTGTAACCCCTTTTCTTGTGTATGAATTCAGAGCAAGCTGTGGAATTTCAGTGTGTACCTCTAATTAAACATATTTGCTGACCAACTATAAACCTGCAGTTTATTTGCTAAAGCTTTATATACAAATTCAATATTCAAAATTCAAGCTGCTTGATTAGGTCAGTAGGCACGTTTCTATCTCAGAAGCTTGATTCTTCATATCAAAAATCTGATATGAGTAGTTCAGAATTTTCTTTTTGCAAATACTGTTCACTATTATGCTCAAAATTCTTCAAACATTATTGTTAGTACCTCTATTCAGCAGAATAATTACAGAAGCAAACAATACCCAACTCAAATTACTAAAATGTCTATGGTCTATGTACCTTTCCAGTGAAAGGAAACCTCATTGATAAACAGAATCTAACATCATAAAAGAACAAACTATTTACTTACTCAGCCTTTGAAGGAAGAATGATATTAATGACATACTTGCAATTTATGTAAATACCTTAAATATATATGAGTAGCATATATTGCTACACCTACATATTTTTTCTAACAAAATTCATTGCTTATTTAAATTTAAAATATAAAAGGAAAGTGGAGGCTTGATGTATTAGATTTAACTGCATTATTTTGATCCCTAATTTGGAAGATACATTTTTCAGCTGATAAGCTATACACTAATAAGGGAAGTTGGTTACCCAAGCTTTTTTCTCTGTGCTTCAGAAAATACTAACAAAATAATTAAACCATTGCTTCAGTGGGAATTGCAGTGCATACAGGTAATAAATATATAGAGCTTATTCTGTCTTCATGGTCTGAGTTGCTTTCCTTTTACTGGCAGGCTTATAGAACTACAAAGGCCATGAAAACTCAATGTTAACATAAAAGTGCAACCTCTGTTACTTTAATATTCTTATACTGTATATCAAGGCATTGTTTACATTAGATAATGAAATGAATGGGGCAGAAAACACACCTCTGAAAGACTTTCTACACAAAAGGATGAACACGTAGTTATTTGCACAAAGCATTAGAAAATATCGTGATATTTTATTATTAAAAATGCTGCTGAAAAGTTTATACATATGTGTCCAGCCATATATATCTTCTATCATTACTTAAGGCAAAAAACAAAAAATTGCAAAACAATAACAGAAGAAACCATTGAACCCTGTGTGCCTCATAAGGACAAGAATATAAGCCTGGGAAAGTACTTTTGTTTTTCTTTTACAGTTTCAAAGTATACTTTGATATCATTATTATAGAATTCTATGAAGACCCTATAAATCTGTTCCCTCTATAAATCATACATCAGTCCAGATGTATCAAATTATTAAATCAACTTGATTGTAATTACTTTTAAAAGCTAAAATCATTCACTTACAGGAACTTTTTTTTACCCAAATGTTACAAGCCTGACACAGTACTGTACATATTGCTAGCAGAAGACAATTGGAAGTACTAAACAAATACTGTAATTCACATTACAAACATACCCAACTGATTATGATGTCAAGCATCATTACCTTTTTTTTTTCTTTTTTTTTTTTAGACCTTTTTAAAGAGTTATGAACTGCTGCATCTCAGCTGAGGCATTAGATAATTGGTAGAAATGGCCTGGTATAGAGTCAGCATTAATTGATATTATGTGATGAATCAGTGAAAAAAACAAAACAGTTTTCCACTTTCTACTAGTTGTACTTTGGGGTTGCTGCTTTATCACATTCCAACCCGAGCTTCCAGGTCAGATTTATAGTACATTTACTACAAATAAAGGATTGTATCGGCCACATGTTGCATTTTTATCGTGTCATTAACTTTTTATTTCTTTCATTCAGAATTTGTTTTATTGCCTGCTACAACAAGGAGTTGTGCAGATGAATAGACCTCAGTGAATCACCTTGTCTTTGATTTTATTTGTAGGGGCGACTATTCCAAGGTATTTTATTTGAAACCAAAAAACATAGAAAACAAGAAGAGGTACAAGGCATCTTGTGTTAGATACTTATGGGACATATGATATTGATGCAGTGTAGTTGTGGACTAATAATAGAAAATACATCTGGGATAATTATGTTCAAGTGCAGACCAATTTGTTCAAAGATCTTTGGTTACTATCTCTCAATGATGGAGTAACTTTCAAAGACAAGATATAAAGTAATCTTCATCTGTGAGAACTAATTTCTAGCTTTTCACATTCAAATCAGTTGTTTGAATCAAACTGCTAAGTTACTTTGATAGCTCTGCTTGGCCCCTGCTTTTCTAGTGAAGGAAGGCAGAAGGGAATAACTACCTAATAATTTTGCCCTTCCTGAGAGTGATGCTCTCTGAGATTTTCAATTCTGTTCAGATGCAGAACAGCTGATGATCTCTCTGCTTCTCTCCATGATATTCTTTGACTACAAGACTGCTGTGCAATAAATCAGCAAAATAAGCATTTTCTGACAGGTACACTCTCAAGCACAAATCAAGATATTGGGCTGAGAAGTTCTTTACACACTGATCATTCTGAACACTTTGAAAAACAGCCAGTCAAGGAACCCTGCATTTCCCCACTTCCAAGCTGTGGTTTTATTTTGTTTAGCAAAGCTAAGGAGGTGCTTTCTCAGCTGAGAATCCACTGCAACTGCTGGTGAATATAGAGCTAGTTTTCCTCAGAGAAGGCTGACCAAAACACAGGCTTTCATTGCTCTTGTCAGGGCACAAAACTTTTCCGAACGTTATCACAATAACCAAGAACTACAAACTGGACTCTGAATATATATTATTGGAGATTTCTTGGTTCAGTTCAACAAGCTTAAAATAGTAATTATTTTCTTTTGTGTTTTTTTTCTCTTCATTTTCCAATCCATTGCTGTGTAGCAATTTAACAAAGGCTAACACAAAATTAAATTATAGAAAAAATGTTTCAGAAAAGAACAACAATCTCCTATGAATACTTTAACATGCACTAGTGTAACCTGTAAGAGAAAATACGCAGGTCACACAGACAACTGTATCCTCTGCATGACACCTGACCTCATATAAATGAAACATGTTAGAAAAAACTCATGGTTTTTGTTTACCACTAGTAATTAAGAAGAAATTCCTCCTTTGGTCTTGGAGGAAACAGAGGTGATATGACTAATGTATATACACATAGGTCACAATCGAATGCACAATCTTTCTAAAAGCTCTTTTCAAACTGAAAACATCAATAAAAGCTGCTTTTTTTTTTCTTTTCTTGATTTGATTTTAAACTCACAGCTATTTACATTTTTACAAAGTTTCTTTAAATATAGTTCAGGCTGGCAAGTCATCTCTTTGCACAGAACTATACGTATTTTACTGCATAGTCAGTCCTCCTCTTTTTTTTCTTTTTTTTTTTCATTTTTGTTTTTAATAATAAAATTCTATTTTCCCCATCTGGATTACAGCTTCATATGCTGGGTAAAAGCCCATGGTGATGTCTTTGTTTTATCAATGGCCATTCATGGTATGGCACATAAGGAATCATTTTTATTATTTTATGTATTATAAAAACCCAAACCAAAACACCTGTACAGTCACTGGCTCTGTGTTCCAGAAGACTCTGCTTTGCTTGTTACACTTAAAACACCATTTTAAATTACTTCTTCTGGTCTTAACTTTCAAAGTAGCTGAGATCTTAAAGCAGTATCACAACAGCAATGTACACTTTTCACATTTCACAGGGTTTGTAGTTGATCTTTAATATCCATGAGTTTCTGTGGGAAGGATCAGTAAGAAAATAACGACTGTCCTTCTCTTTTACTTGGTTTTACTTTAGACTTTGATAAGGTGTTCAATGGATGGTATTATAACTTTTTCCTCTTCTTTTTTTTTTTCTTTTTTTTTCTTTTTTTCTTTCTTCCAAGTGGCTTGTGAGGGTAGAAGGGGAAGGGCTGAGCTATACCCTAGTGGTCGAATGTCCATGGGGCAAATTTGTACTGTTTTGTCCTCCACTGAAGGTGTTGAAAGTATGCAAAGGCTGCATTCCTGTTAATGTATTTGGGATCATGGTTATGGTGTTGGGTGTCATTAGCGGGATGTCGTCTGGTGACCTTCTCAAAGTAAGCGTGTAGTCAGGCGGACAGGTTAGTCTCAGTGTGTCATGGGCCTGCAGCGATTCACACTCGTGGTCATGTTCTAGCTGCTTCATCTGCAATGACATGATCTCTTCGTTTTGTATGTGTGCTATATCATTGGTTGTGTTCCTCTGCGGGCTAGGGCGCCTGTGAGTCTCGTGACGTCGCTTGTCCTTCTTGTAATACAATGCAGCAAAAGCTAAAATATTGAGGAACAGCAAGGATGCCCCCACAGCAATGGTGACGCTCAGTTCCGTGGAATAATCTCGCTTGTTCTCTATCAGAACTGTTGTATCTTCTGGAGCTGTTTTATGGGTGTCTTTTGAATGTTTGGGATTGTTGGCAGGTGTCATTGCTGGGCGTTTGGTGGCTGGCCATAATTTACCAGGAGAACGTCGAGTCACATAAGGAAATGAGGTCATGTCAGGAGGGGGGACTTTCGTTGTTGTGGATACGTACTGAAATATTTCATTCAGATTGTGAAGGTGTGGTACAAGCTCCAACCAGAAAGCAACTTTTGTTGCTCGGTAATGATCCCGAACTCGAGGTTTCAGACCAATATGTAGATAAAGTTGGTCTTTAGGATTGTATTTGGACCAGGCCACTTCTTCAAAGCGGTTGGGTTTTGTGTGGATGAACTTTGTGTCCTGTGGAACAGGCTGGTTTGGATCTCTGAAAAAACAAAACCAAACAATATTACAGCCATTAATCTCCCCCCTCCAAAAAGATAAAAGCAAAAAACCCCCAAACCCCCTCAATCCTACAGGTAATGGTTTATCCGATACTTAAAGTAACTAAAAACCAAAGCTAAAAATCCCTCCGTAAATGAAGAATAGCTGAATAATCAAAAGACAATTACTTACTGTACAGTGCATTTTTTTTAACTGAAAATAGAAAAAAGCATAGTGTTTCAGCTCCCAAAAGACCATGTGAAATTCTGTGATTCAGTATCATACTCCAAAGAGTATTCTGAGAGACATACTGTATTAGAGATGCACTAATTACCTCTTCCCACAGTACAGGTGTAGGTTCAATCCTTCTCAAGGTTTGACACTAACTTTCTCATTTAAGGTACCATTACTTCCACTGCTATAAGTAGTAAACATGGGCATCTGATTCCTATGACAATACTGGAAATCCATATGAACACAAGAAATTGTAGTAGCTGTATATATTGCAGAAAAACATCTTCAAAACATGAAGTAGAAGGGCCAATACATGTAGCTGGAAATAATTAGTCTTCCTTTACTGAGCTATTAGTCCTCCTTCATTCAAATATCTACGTTGGAGAAACACCTTTGAACTATTTTTATATTGCGAATCTTTTTGTCATTTGCAAGAACAGATTACTACTTGAAAGTTTCATGTGATCATTGCTGTGAAGTAACTGTTTAATGGCCATAGGGCAGGGAGCCTTAACTCTGTCCCAGTTTACAGAGATGAGACATATATTAGCTGAGATAAACAAGCTTTATAGTACTTAAGTAGTAGTAGAGACAAGAGTAGTATACAACTCAGAGATTATTTCAACCTTGGTAAGTCAAATATTTTATTGAAATTACTCTTTTTCCATATTTTCTTTTTTTCCCCCTTATATGTTCAGAACAAAGGCAATCCAATTTCACAAAGAGCATTTAAATATTGTTAGTCTCACTTGAGTGCCTGGTAAAGTTATGGAGAAGACTATTCTGGGAAATACTGTAAAACAACTGGAAGGCAACATAATCACTAGTCACAGCCAGCACAGTTTCATAAGTCCTGCTTATCACATGTGATTTTCTTTTATGACATGTTAACCCAACAAATTGATCAAGGGAAGCCAGTTGATGAAATCTTTTCAGATTTCAGTAAAGCTTTCAATACTGTGTCTCACAGCATCCTTGTGGACAAACTGTCCAGCACAGCTGCATAAACACATCATGAGTGGTGGTTGAGCAATTGGCTCACAAGTTGAGCACAGAGGGTAATAGTGAATGGGGTGATATCAGACTGGTGACCTGTCACTAGTGAAGTTTCACAAGACCCTGTGCTCTTCAACATCTTCATAAATGACTCAGACGTAGGACTGGAAGGGATACTAAGCAAGTTGGCAGATGACACAAAACTTGGAGGAACAGTTGACTCCCTGGAACGCAGGGAGTCCCTGCAGAGAGACCTCAACAAATTAGAGGACTGGGCAATCACCAACCATGAAGTTCAACAAGAGAAAGTGTGGGATTTTGCACTTGGGATGAGGCAACCCGGGTTGTTCATACAGACTTGGCAATGAGATGCTGGAAAGCAGTGCCATGGAAAGGGACCTGGGAGTCCTGGTCAGTGGCAAGTTGAATATGAGTCAGCAGTGCTCTGGCAGCCAGGAGGGCCAACCCTGTCCTGGGGGGCATCTGGCAAAGAAAGGCCAGCCAATCAAGGGAGGGGATTGTCCCACTCTGCTCTGCACTGGGGCAGCCTCACCTTGAATATTGTGTGCAGTTCGGGGCACCACAGTATAAGAAACCTATCATATAGTATCCAAATGAGGGCAACAAAGATGGTGAAGGGACTTGAGGGGAAGCTGTATGAGGGGCGACTGAGATCACTTGGTCTGTTCAGCTGGAGAAGAAAAGACTGGGGGGAGACCTCATTGCAGTTACAACTTTCTTGTGAAGGGAAGAGTAGGGGCAAGCACTGATCTCTTCTCCATGGTGACCAGTGATGATACCCAAGGGAACGGCTTGAAGTTGTGCCAGGGGTGGTTTAGGTTGAATAGTAGAAGAAGGGTCTTTCACCCAGAGGGTGGTTGGGCACTGAAACAGGCTCACAGCATCAAGCATGCCAGAGTTCAGTAAGGGTTTGGATTATACCCTCAGGCACCTGGTGTGACTCTTGGGGATGGTCCTGTGCAGGGTTGAGAGTTGGACTCAGTGATCCTTGTGGGTTCCTTCCAACTCAGCATAGTTTGTGATTTTGTGATTGTCAACTTTATAATTTTCATAAACTTTAAGTTAAATATGACCTCCTCTTGGCATGAAAAAATACAGAAATTTGAAATTGCTAATATTCTTTTTAATATTCTTTTGTGCATAAGTTTGAATCTTCTTTTGCAGTGAAGATCATTTTCTGGGAGTTTGTAATATATTACACTGAGACTGTATTATTTATTTTCTGTGCATTACTCTGAGAATTTTCCATTCTTCTTTCCTTTTCCATATGTATTAGTTTGTTTCCTGCAAAAATGATTCAAATATTTTCCTTTTCTTTCAATATACAATTATGTATGTTACAGGAATACCAAGTCCCACCACTACAGATTTTAAAGCATCTGAGCTTTTTTCTTCTTCCATTTTCAAAAGCCCATGAACTGTCTTAATAGCCTACTTGAGTATTCCTTTGCTGTACATAAAGAGAATTTATCAAACCTTTCTTTGAGTGAAAAGAATTCTTTTTCTATATAATTTTGGCATTGTGGCTTAGTTATGACTGTGGTTTTAGTGTTTGGGGTGGTTTAGTGTGCTGCTGTTTTTGTGTTTGGTGTTTTTTTTAATACTGTACGTATTCTTCTTCATCTCAATAAGATATAAAAGATATGAACTAGGGGGTCTGAAACTGCTACTATTTCATGTTTCTTTCTTTCTCTCTTTCTTTCTTTCTTTCTTTCTTTCTTTCTTTCTTTCTTTCTTTCTTTCTTTCTTTCTTTCTTTCTTTCTTTCTTATTTATTTATTTGATTTTAATTTTATGTAGTAACAGTTAGACAAATTGTGTTAATTCTGAACAAAACAATAATCACTTGGTAATTGTTTTTCCCGGTTCAAACTAGAGGAGTAATATTCACTTCCAAGCAGTACAGAAATAGATGTATGCTGCTACTTTGAGGGACTCTAACATGCATTGAAGAAGGAAATAAAATTTTTATTTTATTTGTCCTTAAAGAACAGACTGAACGATTTGGAAAATCCAGAGGAGAAGATACTGGCTCAATTCAATATATCTACTTCTACAGAACTTTGGGGTACAGAACATAATTTCTAAAGCAAGTTAAAATTCAACAAGTTTATCAAAATGCAAAGCATTTTTCTTGTCAGAAGCTCAAAAGACTGCAAGACTCATGGCACAAAATCTTGCATTGTCCCCCCCCCCTCCCCGATTGCCAGCACAAAAGACTGTGGAAGGGTCCTATAGAAAACTGATTCATTAAGCCATTTCATGTAAGTGGATTGTACTTGATACAGAGTACAGGAAATGAAGAAGCTGAGTACTCATTTCAATGAGCAGTCAAGCTGGACTTGCACTTTTTTTTTTTTTAATGGCCCTGTAAAAATGACAGCAGATTTTTATTTTAGCAACTAAACATTTTTTAAATTAGCATTCTCACTTTGGTCCCTTTCAGCTTTCTCATTCTGTGATCCTGTGGTTACCCTCCCCTACAAATAGCCTGCAAAACAAGTAAATATCAATCTCCCCTTCCCCCTCTTCCATTCTCCACCTCCATCTGTCATTTTTAACCGTATCTATTAGGAGCAGTCAATTATGCTGCCGCCTCCTCCAAACACAAGAGAGCAAAGTAACATTATATGAGGGTAGGCTTGTATTTCAGTATTTGTTTACATGGTTGTGTGTGAGCATGAAGCTGTTCATAGAAACAAGGAACAGAAAAAAATCAGCCAGCCCTAAAGACAAGTAATTTCTTTGCTGTGGGTATCACAGCTCTACGATTGACACCAACTTAATAAATGAATAAACGATCTGAATATTCTCTCTGAATTTGAAGGATTGGTATCTAAAACATTTTTTTTTTAACAAGAAAAAGGAATAACTAAGTCCAGTCCTAGTTAGAAGATCTAATAATGCACGGATCTTGGCTTTACAGACTAATAATAATCTGCTAAAAATATTCAGTAGATATAGACAAAGAGAATTTTTACTTTCCTTGGCTGTCCTCCTATGTATACTGCAGAAAATTCATAAAATCATAAGGTTACAACTTATGACTTGCTTTTTGCTTGGGTAGTTGGGCAGCTTCTCCTACTATGAACAACTTTCCAGTTTTATTGGTAGGCATGAAGAAACATAGATGTACAATGATTTCTCCTATGAAATCAGCTGTTCAACAAAACTCTTATCTGTTCCTGATTTCAAATGTCCTTCTTCCTGTTGTAGACCCTCACATCACCCTTGTACTTCTAGGTGTTCTAGGCTTCTAGGAAACCTTCTTATAAAAACCCGCTGCAATCATAATGACAACAGTATAATCTGAACAATATATTTGCAGTTCTGTACTTCTTCCAGTATTGGCTCTAATAGGGATTAGATAACTTGTTTCCCAATTCTATCTGTTGATTGGAAGGCTTTTTTTTTTTTTAATTCATCCTACTGCTCTAACAAAATGAATTATTATTGTTATTTGCTTTCTCATTATTTATTTTTACCACCTTTAAAATTCAATTTAAACAGCTTCTCCATCAAAAAATGTCTCAGTCATGAAATGTCTGAACTTTTTTTCCATATGACAGAAGACCATATGGTCTTTCTTGTCTTGTCTAAGGTATATTTTATTAATGTGCAGAATAATCCCATTTCACCTGTCACTTTTTTTCTTCCACTTTGTCTGTACTGATTTTACATAATTTAAGAAGTTGCTATATATTGTCATTTAATTAACATCTCATGGGCTAGAGATGTAAAATCAAAGCATCAATTTATTCCTCAGGCAATATAAAATAAATGTGCCTACAACAGATGCTGACTGAAGAGCAACACACACTCCTGTTCACAAGGCTGATTAGTACCTAACCTGAAGGGCAAAGGAGAGAATTGGATATTTCATATCTGGTGATATTGTCATAGGAAGAATCATGAATTAAGAAGTCTTCTCATATCCGGAATTCCATATAACATGGTGAAATACCATTTATGTTTTAACTACTTCCGCAAAAGCAGTGAATATCACTCAGGACAATGGAATTGTTACTGTAATGCCCTTTCAGTGTTTTATTTTTTGTGTCCTTCTCTAATTTCATTGGAAAGCAAAATATCTTCACAGTTACATACTGAGTTTATTTGTTTCTCTCCAAGACTGTGAAAGGACCCTTGATCATTAATTTTCTTTCAGTAGTACTCTTTTCTCCATATGGGGAAACAAAACAGAAAAAAAAAAAAGGGAAGAGAGAAACTTCATTCTTTTGCTGTTTTTTTTTTTATATTGTCACAATACTAATGATGGCTCAGCCATTCCTGCCTAAAGAACTGGTACACAGGCATATTTTCCCTTACCTCCTTTCCTCACTTATCACCAGGTTTCACTGTTGCCATGATCCCAGTCAGCTATTTTAACTACTAAGGGAAGTGAACCATAAGCATACTGTTTTGTTTGACTAATACAGGTTTGCCACTGAAGACAATTATTTCAGACAAAAATATCAAAAAGAAGTGCAACAGAAATGCAAAAGAGTTCACTGAGAATTGACTTGAAAATACACTTTAATAATTGTAAGTTCAATCATGTCTTCCATTAGAGAATGAAGCTGGATATAAAACATAGACATTCTTAATAACTCAGACATACACTCAGGTTTGTGCTTCAGAATCAATGGTAGTAAAATAACTCTGGTGTGTTTATCTGAAGTACAAAGAAAACAAGGATATATCATTTAGACCTTTATCTTTCCCAATACCAGAGCAGGTAGAACCCGATGAATGGGAGTAAAAATAGAGTACTGTAATTCCTCAGAAAGAGGGCAATTTTTAGAAACCCAATAGATGCTTCTAATGAGAGCATGGCTTTGTATCTACTTTGTGAAACTTCAAATCCTTCTTCACAAGAGCAGCTGGCAGAGTATCTCTGAAAGACTGGCACACAACCCCTCATGTTGTTCACTCTACCCCCCTTTGTATCTGTGAGGAGGTAAACATGGCCCTAACTAACAAAACACTTGGAATATAAAATTACCATTACAATTAGGATAGTACTACTGGCAGCAGACTGAAACTCTTAATGAAGCTTTCACATGTAATTCTGCACATAGTGGAATTAAAAGCTGTATTTTCATGTCATCTTTGTATCTCAAATGTAGTATCTCACACCTGCTCTGTAATAAATTGTTGTCCTATTTCTAAGGCATGTTAGAAACATAGTTTTGAAAAGGCAAAAAAAAAATCCCAAAACCAAAACTGTTAAGAATATTGATATAATAATAAAAAAGAGCCATAAACGAAGGATTAGCAAAAGGCAGCATCCAGGCATTACTTTCAAGAACAAACTATCTGCCATTAAACAGTTTCATTGTCACCTTCTATTTGCTACCTTCAGTAACTGACCTCAAAGTTAAACACAATAAAAGCACTGTGCCCTGTGTTGTGTCTTTGACACCTAGTGATTTTACAAGACTGACCTGCCCTCCAAACCTGGCCTTGGCAGTAGGCCCATTAAACAATGTGTCTTTTTTCAGGAGAGGGTGGAATGTCATTAAAAGCCTAACAAAGTCCATCAGAATGACAAACCACCTGAGCCATAATTATACAATAAATACCTGGATGCAGTCTCTGTGGGAGAGTCATCAAGACTGGAAAAGTCTCAGAGACATTAAAATGAAATAAATACATCTGCAATTTTAATGCTCAAGGCTCACCTACAGGGAAATGTAGATTAATAAAATCTTTCAGTTAACAGATCTTTCATATGTGTTGCCATGGGTACAAACACAAACAAGACAAGTTCTATCAGAATAAGGATGGGAAACGATCAATTAAAAATAGGGTGGGAAAAAAATCCAAAGCAGAACCCCCCAGCAATGCAGTCTTGAACTATATCAGTCTTTTTGAGAGTTGGAGGACCCGAGTGTGTACATGGATTCCAGACTGCACGTGAGTAGAGAGGAGAATGGTTACCCTAGAAATCCCCTGTTGCTCTAGGCTTGAGGTTTTACAACCTTCTCTTTTCCATTGAAGGAACCTGAGGTGTAATCTTAAGATATTATTTACCTCCAAGTATACTCTTCAGAAAAATTAAACATTGTTCACATGAAAAAAAGAAAAAAAAAAGCCATCAAGGTAATATGTATTGTGTTGCTCTTTTCCTTTCCTTGTGAAAACTGAAATTTTACAGCTAGAGGTCATTTCTAATGACACATCTTTCAGACTGTCTAAGAAGGAGTGAGGCTGTAATAGAATATATACCCCAATCCTGTCTCATCCACAATGGGAAACTTTCAGAAATGACTAATGGCTCTCCCAAAGAACCTGCTTTGCCTTTAGGAGGTGTATGACAGTGGCTTCATAACAAGAGAACTGGGTGCTGAAATTAGCTTTCAAGTAGCAACAGCTGAGAAGTGCCTGCAATTATGAGCAATGGTGACAGCTGGGACTGTAAGAAGCTCCCGCCAGCCTCAAAAACTGCTTAAATACAACTTCTTAATCTACAGGGAATAGTCATAAACTATTTCTAAACAATAGTGAGACTGTGAAGGTCTCTAATAGTTCCAATTACATATATCTGTGAGGATCTGAAGTCCTCTATGTATGTGTGGCACCTCATCTACAAAAATAAAACCAAACTGATGATATCATCAGTTTTCTGAGTGTGTGATATAGCCAGAATGCGTCATTCTCTATCCATAAACCAACCCTTTTATCATGAAGTTTGCTCATCCCAGCACTGATGACTTCTTGTTGCCAAATACATTTAAATATTACACAGTTCATTCACTTTTGTTTCTGAACTGTGGGATTTCTGCATGCAAAAGTACCTGTTTGTCTAACATGCGGTGCAACAAAAGCTTTTTTTTTGGCCTTGTAAATTGACCTGAAGCATTTGATTGGTTTTTACTCGATTCATTCTTGAGGTTCTTGTTAAGACTGGAAAATCCGTCTCCCTTGAACACCATTTGGATTCATTAAAGGCTGCAAGGGCTGCTGAACCCTCTGAGTGTTTCACAATAGGCACCTCTGAGTTTTTCTTATATAGCTGCACATCGTTCATTGCAGTGCAGTAAAGCTGGAGTTGCCAGAGCCCAATCCCACCATTCAGTGAAAAGATTTACAGCCCCTTTGTGCCACAAGTATCTTTGTTTTAACTCAGTACTGAAGACTCAAGGTTAACAAAAAAGCCCTTGCTGCTCAAGTAAAACACTGTAATACTCTTTAAAGGAATGCTATAGGAAAAGAATTTGTTAATAGTTCTCACAGATTAAGCTACTTTGAGGGTTCTTCCCTTGATGTTTACAACCCTATTTCAACAAAACATTGATGTCCTTATTTTTTTTCATAAGCAGAATTAATTTAAATTTTTAACCTTCTCAGAGCAAAATTTATATTAGAGTCTCTTCTTCATTCCAGTCAAGTACTTCTTATTGCCATTATAGGTCTCAGAGGGAAAAATGTTTCTAGTGTCTGCCTTTCTGGTCTAATTCCTCCCTGAGTCCACATCCCTGTGAAGGTCACTGAAAAACAATAACTTCCTTTCTTTTGTAGCAGATAAGTGCTATCTGCCTAACAATTCCTTCTTCAAGTAGAAGACGTTGCTTGTGATATTTCAGTATCTTAGTGAGCCACCTTTTCTCTGAGACATGCTTTTTGTCTTAATAGTTGTCATATTTTTGAACCAAAAATACAGTGCATTATTATTCTCACTGAGCTACTGAAAGAAAATAGTTATAGGAAACACACTAATTAAAAATCTATTAAATATGAATAAGCCTCATTTATCTCCTGTCTTAGTTCTATAACAGTTCTATGATACTACTGCAATGTCAGAGTTTGAGGCCACTGCAATGGGATACTGAATATCTTAGAAGTATGCTATCAACAAAATGAACACAAAGTGTGGGGGTCACACTTACCCAGTTTTGGCAAAGTTAGTCCAGTATGTCATAACCACTGCACTGAGCATGACATCGTTCTTGGAAAAGTTGCAGTTGAAGAGTTCTGTGGGACCAATCATAGGAATCCCAAATACATAAGGGACTTCATCACCATGAGCTGAATCAGCCCAGCTGGGTTTCATTTCACTTTGGCAATGGTGATAAAATGCATAGAAATATGTTGGAGATCCATACTGGGCATGCAGGTCAGCAGTAGCAACAGCTGGAGCAACCCACTGGTGGTCTGTAAAAAGAGCAACCAGGGTCTTCCGTCTTGTTTCAGGATTTTCTTTGTCTGCCCAGTCAGTGTACATGAATTTAATGGTCTCTCGCAGTGTATCCTTTCCTTCTGGATAGCCATACAAATTGTCCACAAAATTGGAGACAGAAAAGTCAAAATCATTGGGGGAAACACCATCTTCATTGTCTACAATGCCATCTACAAATTTTAAACCTTCCCCTTGATTCACGCCCAGCATTATATCATAGTTAAGGAATTCCCCTTGCTCCATTAGAATCTGAGGGTCATCTGGAATCACGTCTCCATCTATCACAGGCCCAAAGGCAATATGGTACGTGGCTGGAGTGATGGTCTGTTGAATGAGTTCTTTGTAATTCTTATTCCGAAGACATTCGACCAAATCAGTGGTATCCAGCATGTCGCAGCCCACTTTATCTGCCAATATCCGAGTGTACTTGGCAGGTTGATAGTTCACTGCCCAGCTGGACAGGGCTGTTCCACTCTGTATGATTGCCTTTTGGAACAAACCTGCATGTGCAAATTGTTTAAATACAAATCCAATTAGATATTTAGAAAATACATCTATCAAAAAAATTAAAAGCATTTCTTACTATGCAAAGCTTTGATTATACAATTACTAAAGGATGCATACACTGAAATTTCTATTCAATTTCTACAGATCCTACTCACTTATCCCTTTTTATGCTATCTCTAGTAGGCTACTAATTAAAATCTGTCATGTTCTTGATGCTCACACACATCAAGCATGAAAGTTTCAGGTTACTGTTACAAGAACAAAACTCATGCTTCTACTGCAGTTTTCTTACATCTTTGATAGAAGTCCTCTGGCTTCACCACAGTTGTAGTCCTGTGAAAATTTCTTTAAAGGAATGACAGCTACAAGCAATCATATCCTCTTCGCTATGTAAATGACCCTCATAAATGTGCCTTTCAGTAGTTTAAAGGTCAAATGAAAATTACACACTCTCATTTCCTTCACAGAAGCCATGTATCATAACTTGAAAAAATCTGCTCTAATAAAAGCAATTTAATAGGTTTGAATCTTCTACCCCAATAATTTTTTTACCATTTAATTTTTTTATTATAATTATTATTTTGTAGCAGAGAAGTGCTATCTGCCAAACAATATGTTAGCACTGCCTATATGTTAACTTTTGCCTGTGTATGTGTTAACACTGTCTATATATTGAATTAAAATATATTTAAATATTTTTGGAAGTAAGATGAGATTCAATAGTTCTTTCTAGTTGTTTTATATGTACTAATAAAATGAGAAATGAAATGATCAGAAGAGCTTCTTTGTGTCAGCACTGAAAAGCAACAGGAGCTTACTGGTGAATCTGTCCCATCTGTTTTTACCTGGTAAGACCACTAAAATGGCCTATTTTATATTTAAAATGAAAAGTCTGGGTGTCCTCTGCACATGGTTTCTGTTGTTTAGCTCTCAAAATGTCAAAGACAGCAAGAAGCTATAAAAGCATTTGGGTTTTGTCGTTCATACCTTTGAGATGATTACTTAATGCACACAGGAGAAAATTTCAGTGATTTGAGTGTGGTTTCATCTGCTTGATTTTGGCATGGCTTGCTCAACAGTTATTCACTGCACTCTTATTTGTATCAATAAACTGACTTGTCAAGCATAATTCTATGTATTTCAAAACAGGTTGCATTTACCACGCACCCTGCTTGCTAGGGCTAAGCTTTCTGTCACAAGTTCCTGTCTGTTTTAATGTGATAGAAACGGCATGAACTTACAATATAATAGATATTTTGATGTTGTTTTCTTCTATAAATTCTTTATAGATTTGGTCTTATCATGAGGAATATTTCAAGTTTGGTACTGGTTCTGTATATTGTTGGGATTTGGGGCTTTTTTTTTTGCAGGGTGAGGTGTTCAGGGTAGAAATCACACAGCTAACTTACCAAAAACTTAAGAACACTGTGTGGGATCATACAATATTTGTGAGGAGTTAAATAGAGTTTTTAATAAGTTTAAGTTATGTTATTATTAAGTAAAGAAAGCATCTAAATATATGTTGGAAGTGTAGCCAACAGTGTGCAAAAAATCAAAATGGTCACTGCTCTTTTCCATTTTAATTAGGGCAAATTCTTTGACAGAAGAGCCAGTGGAATCTGTTGATAAAGCTAGAAAAAGTATATTGCCCATGGCGTTTGTTGCATGAGATTTATGCTGTAATAGCATTTAGTTTTCCTTATGAATATATTTATGTTGACGAATACAAATCCAGAATACTAGTTAGTAGGTATTTTGCAAAAATTACAGATCTCATGTAATTCTAATTCAACGTACCTCATATGGCCATTTTCATTACACTAGATTGTTAAAAAGGGAAGAAAAAGTGACTAGCTCAGAGGACATTACCTTCTGAATAGTGAGAGAGTGTCAGGAGACTGACACAGGAAGCTCCTGCCCCAGATCCAAAAATAGTAACTCTTTTTGGGTCTCCTCCAAAAGATCCAATATTTTCTTCAATCCAACGTAAAGCTTGGATTTGGTCAAGTAATCCATAATTGCCTTTTGCAGCTTGGTCCCCAGTACTTAAAAAACCTATAAGGCAAAAACCCCATAATTTTAGTTCACCAGACACAGAGTCAGCTACAGGGTATCTACATATTCACAACACATCTTCACATCTTTTCATTTTCTGTGCTTTTATTTCCTTTTTCCTTCTTTTTTTTTTTTTTAAAGGTCAGGGTCCGAGCTAAATGTCTCCAGCACAGGCAGTGAAACTCATTCTGTATGCTGTTTAGCTTTAGTTTGTTTTTCCCTACTGCAGAGGTCATGTTTACGAAGAATCTCTATTAACTTTCTGAAATATTTCTGTAATAATGCAACAATACAGGCAGATTATTTTAAACATTTTTAACTGGATGTGAATAGGGTCCAAAGACTTAGAAAATAAGTTTTGTGCAAAGATGTGAGATGGCCAGTAGTCAATGAGAACAAGATTCCTTAATGCACTAATTTAAATATTTACCAAAGTTATCCTGAACTATACAGGTCTTTAAATTACTGTACTTGTGATATGGGTAGATGTACTCAGAAAAAAGGAAGGCAGAATAAAATAGTAAAAGGAACATGAAAAAGCCTAAGAAAAAAAATTGCACTTCAGTTTCACAGAGGATATTTATTAGGAAGATAGCAGATAAATCCACATCAATTCAGCCTTTGGTAGGGAGACTTTATCTGAAGAAATCAGGTTTTGTCTCTCTCCTTGGAAATTGCAGGGAAAGCTCGATGCTGTTTTTTGTTCCTGTATTGTGGTTATCAGATTTTAGAAACAACGCATGATACGTTTGCTGCTTGACTTGCAACTGAGAACAAAATTACTGAAAGATTAGGACTGAGATTAATTTTGATTTTTTGAAACCAACTAAGGTGAAACATTGCAGTTATCCATGTTATCATTCACAGTTAAGACCTGTGCTATGTCCAAATTACCACATTAAGCCATGTACTCACACTCCTCCCTTTAACTCCCACAGACCTTTTCCTGTTAGACAACTGTTAAGTCAGAAGTGGATTAGAAATACCTTACAGCATATGCAAGTTTTCAGATGGACATTACCAATTTAGACACCACTAACAGCTGCTTAACAAGACAAAACAAGGACATATCTTGGCAGGCTTTTCCAAGATAATTATTCGTTCAGACAAATTTGCTAGAAGGGGGACCAAGATTGCAGGAGATCTGTGGTCTGATGCAGTTTGAAATAAGAGAGTCTGTTATCACAAGGCACCTGAGCCTGCTGTAACTAGACCTTCATGCTCCTAGGAAAGACAGGAAGGGAAGTCTTAGGTTCCTAGGGAAAAAAAGGCCTTGCAATATATTTCACCTGCTTTGGCAAAGGGGAACAGATCTCTTTGCACTGGCTGTAGTAATTTTTTTGGTGATAGGAAGAATGAAAATCTACAAGATGGAAGGGGTTCACAGCATGGAGAAAGGAGAAAGAAAGGCAAGAGAAAAGAAAAAATTAGATGTGTCTGACATTCACAACTGCCAGACCTTCACCAAAATGTTTTCTATGGTAAAATTTCTACAGTGACATGCAAAATTCTGCCTGAAGATTAAAAAGCAATATCACATAGGGACTAAATTGTAAATATGAAATGCTATATGGCCTCTATTATGGTGGCATAAATTTCTGTATGCGAGATTAAACATGACTGAATGAAATGTATTGCCTTCCACACAAAAGATTTTTTTAGTATTTAATTAGTAATTATTTATAGGTATTAAATGTCAGCAAATGTCTGATGAGCCCTTGTATTTTTCACAAAACAGTTCCTTCAATTGCAGTACTACAAATCATATCTGTTTTGCTAAATAGTATTTGATCCAGCTTTCTCATTTAAAGTCTCCAATAATGGCAAGCACAGTAGTGAGAACAGAGTAACATGTTTTTTTCTGTTCTATACCAATGGAGAAAAAAATAAACAAACCCTTAATCCATAATTTTTTTTCTTTATTTTTTTTATTTTACCAGATGTGTTTTTCTCTCTCATGCTTTTATTATATTTTTAGGACTGTCAAAGAAAGAATAACCCATTTGCTGGCCTTGTTGCAGCTCACTTCAGTACTCTGCAATATTCTGTAACTAAGGCTTTATTAAATCAGACCTATGACCTCCCTTGGAGAAAGTGACTGTTGTTACCTTTAAAGCATATATAATATTCAGAGCCTAAACATGTTTTAGCTCTTCTAGCAGCATCAAGCTAAAGGTGGTTGATCTTTGTAATTCTGAATTCTTACCAAATGTACTAAAAGGTGAACTGGATAAAAGTGTAGTCAGTGAAATATCTGATGTTACACAAATGGGGATTTTTTTTTGTTCGTTTTCACAGTTCTCTGCTGATTCTCATTAATTGCAAGAGCAAATTTTCTTAATTTAAAAACTAATCATCATGGCAAAGCTGACACATGACACAAACTGAATTCATAAACTTGTCTTTTCTTGATGAGGATATATTTTCTTTAATGCAGCATAGTAAGGAATGGCAATAGTTTAATATGGAAAACAAGGTGCTTTTTTGTTTGTTTCTGTTTTGCTTGAGGGTTTTTTTCCCACATAATGATACACAAAGGGATAAAGAGTAATATTTAATTCTTGCCTGTACAAATCTGTCATCCCTTAAATAATGATTTGGAAGTGTGACCATGTGAGTCTCCAGCTGCAAAATGCTATGGACAGCAACAGCCGAAAAAGAGGAATGTGAGTGCATCCCATGTGTGTTGAGAGAAATATCCTAAACTGTCTTAGCTGACATTTGCTCCAAATTTATTGTGCCAGAAGGAAATATGACCACCAGTCAGACTGAGTAGTAACCAGGGAATCAGAGTCTTTTGAGACAAAGGTCAGCTTGAAAAAGAGGACAGCAGGAGCATGACAGTTTGTAAAAGGAGAGACAAGGAGGTGGAAAGAAAGCAGCAGCTGAACATGGTTTGACATAGTACAAAGTGGCACAACATTGCAGACTCCCTCTGGCCTGGACTGAGCACCCTCTTCTGCAGTGTCTGCACTCATCCAAGGGCTGTCCATGTGTTCTGTCACACAAGGATATGTGCCTTAGCATTTCCGGGGCCTTGTGGGATATTGGGTCAGTGGGTGGTTGGGAGTGGCAGGAGCTCACATGTTGCTGCAGCAACTATATATCCCACACAGAGAATGAGGCAACGTCCTCCCCTGCAATGGGGCTGCTAGTGATCCACAAAGCCTGGAGGTGGCTTGGTGCACACCTACTTCTATGTGTTTGCATGTGTGATTATAACTTTGGGGGCATAATTATAGAAGAACATTCAGAAATCTGCAACTGTTTACTTCCTAACTGTCTAGCATTGTAGTTTATCTTTTGTATTGCTGATACGGCTCCTGGAAGCTCATTGACTGCTGCTTATTTATCATTAACAAATTAATAAGCAGCTTTGATACTGATTTGATTAAATCACATGAGCTGAACAGCTTTTGCCTATGGAAAATTGAACAGTCCTTTCTTTCTTTCTTTTCTTTCTTTTCTTTCTTTCTTTCTTTCTTTCTTTCTTTCTTTCTTTCTTTCTTTCTTTCTTTCTTTCTTTCTTTNTCAGACAGCTGCTGCACATCACAGCTGCCTTCCTTTCCCTTCCCTTCCCTTCCCTTCCCTTCCCTTCCCTTCCCCTTGTACTAAATTTTATTTTCAAAACCATAATTTCTTTTCAAAACCTTTCAAAACATTTTTTTTTACTTTCTCAGTTTAGATCTGACCTGCTGTACAGTCATTCAATTCTAATCTTAAAACTTTCCATTTGCTATCATACTCACATGGATGCAAATATTGTTTTCTCCAGTCCATGCCAGGCTGTTACAGATTATAAATTACTTGAACCTTAGTAAGAGGGTAAGAAAAGTAAAAGTGCCAAAGATGCCCATGTCGTGACTTTTTGCAGGGGAGGCACTTCAAAAAAATTGTTCAACAGTAACAAAGAAACAATCCAACAAATATTTCCTATTTTCAAGGAATAGTAATTTGCATAAATCTGATAACTTTTAGGATAATTTTGTTGTTGTTATTCTAGATTTATATTGCAGTAGATAGTATAAAATCATCTAGTGGAAAAAGACAAGGTTGACTCGTTATGTGAAAATCAGTAATTTTTAACTGGCTCAGAATAATATCAAAATTTACATATAAAATTTGGTACCAGTGAACTGCACTGACTTTAAGACTTAAATAAAACTAGAAAGTTAATCAACTATATTTGACTTCTTTTTTTTTTTTCCATTTAGGGATGGAAAATATAAATAATGAAAGATTAAAACTGATTCTATTATACATTTTAGTAGCTACAACAATCAATTTTAAAAGTGCATCTTTAAATGAGGTATACTTTTCATTGTAAATCAAGTACTTTTGCTTCATCTTCTGCTTTTCACGGGTTTTCTTAAAAGCAAAATGTTTAATTTCTGAGATACAGCTCTCACATAAAAAATAATACCAATTTTAATAAGACATATTGAATAGCCAAGATATCACAACAAGACATTGATAATAAGAAAATCTGTAGAAAATCAACGAGCTAGTGCTTTTAAGCCTCTGTTGGATCTTCTGAGTTCTCACGTCTTTTGCCTTTATGCCTGTTCATGACTGCTGCCTAAACCTGAACAGCCTGTTGCAATTTCCACATCAGGCAACTCACGAAGATTGATTTGTACAGCAACTGATCAGAATTATGACATAAACAATGTAAATAAGATACAAGAGACTTTGCTTTGAAGTACAATCATCTTTTTTGTTTACGTTTGTGAAATAGAAAAATAGGGCCTTTCCAAAGCAAAGAGCAAATGGCAAGCATACAGCAGAATCCTCATATTTTCTAGTAGATTTTGTCTGTACATATCACATTTACCACTTTAAAATGGACCTGTTGAACTCAAACATTAAAGTATTCAAATGCAAAGTGAAATTCACTGAGGATTACTGAGAGCACAGACCACAGTGGGTTCAGGGATACCCTGAGATATAAACAATCGGAGAACAGAGGAGTATTAGAGGGAACTATTACATCAGTTTGTCCTATGCTTACCCTTCCCTAACCATTCCCAAATATCCTCAACAGTGTTTGGAGACAGGATACTTGGCCAAATGATGTCTCTTTTGGAATAAATATAAAAATATATTTCTTTTTGGTTTGACTCTATGTCTAACTTTAAAATACCATTTAAACTTTACTGCTAAGACAATGGCATACAAGATGGAGTTATAGTGTCCTTGGAACATGTTTAGCAGAAAAATAAAAACATTGCTGAATTTTTCATGTAGCATGACTGGCCTGTGCAAAGCTCAGTAAGCACCACTGCTGCACCTGAGACAGCTACCTGGAGACTAAGACAAATGGGAGGACTGTGGAGTGGCTGTGTATGAGTCTGTGCAGAAATAATGCTACACAGATACTTCTTCATCCTGAAAACAAAACAATGCTTTTCCTCCCTCTGCAAAATGGTTTGAGATTTGCAGGTGCTACTGCCAAAGCAAATTTTTTAATATTCAGAAACTTAAGTAGCAGTATGGCCTGTGATTGTGAAGTAGTGGTCACAGAAAATTTTTGCATGCTCTGGCTACTTACCCTACCCAGCTCCAAATAACACTCATTGAAATTTTAACTGAAGTTATGATAAGTGATGAGAAACATGCAGTGAAAACAACTCAGCTTATAATTTTCCTATGAGCTCATATATTACATTAAATGGTAAAGGATAGTGATGATTTTAATTCAATTTTCTAACTAAAAAAAAACTCTTATGATTCTACCTTGATGGATGATTTAAAATTATTTCTACTCTGAGCACAAAACTTAAATCTGCTTGTTTAGAAAGAACATTTCATTACCACATGCAGTATGAAATAGGTCAGAGATGGTGAAGTGAGAATATTACTATTTGTTTCTATATTGCTTCAGTACTGAAACTTAAAGTGTGTTCTTTACAATTCAGGAGAATATTTAGTTTTAAAACTATAAAAGACTTTTAAAAATATCCTGGATAAGAACATGTATAAGAACACTTAGCAGTTAAAGAATGAGAAATGATAACAGGATACATTTTAACAAGATTTAAAAACTATTTTTATACACATTTCTAAACAGCGAAAAGCTTCTTAGCATAAATTTATCAGAGCACAAGGGAGGTCAACAAGTTTCCTTCAGTTAAGCCATTATGACCTTTCTACAATGAAACAGTTTGAATGAATCTAACTGAAATTTGCATGTGACACATTAACTGTTCTTAATTTTGCCTTTTCCATTGCAAAATGCTGTGAAGCTATTGTGCAATTAGGTTAGGCCAAGGAATTTTATCTAAAATATTAAAGATTTAAAACATTCTCACTATTCAATTCTGTTGTCACTATTCATGGTGAGTAGCAGATAACTATACAGAGTGTCACTGAAGAAAATTTTGTCAATTATTACAAATGTAGATTTTTAAAAATTCAGTAAATAAAGATGACAGTAACAAACATTGCAGAACACATTCACTGATCTGTTATCTTCTTACTTACTATTTATCCAAATATTCACATGTTAAACCTGCCATTACAAAAAATACAATCAGTAAAACAGCAGGTCCAATAAAAAGATTGCTGTTGAATACCTGATGAGCAGCCTGATTAAAACTAAATTAAACTGAGCTAAAAGCAATCAATTGCTCTAAGAATCTTATCACCAGGAAAAAAAAACCCAAAAAACAAACTAACAAACAAACCCCGCCCCCCCAAAGTTGTGTAGTTGTGTATGTTTTGGATGAGTGGCGCATGTGGTGTACTCAGCCTATATGATTTGAAAATATTTTATAATCACCAAACTAGATGGTCAAATTCAAAGGAATCTAACAATAAAAATGCACTATGAGCATTCACAAAGCAAAAATGAAGTTACATCCCCCTTCTTCTAAGAGGAGGAAATGTAAAAAATAAACACATGAAAAATTTTAGGTTGAGATAAAGACAGTTTAACAGGTGAAAGGCTATTGAAATTAAATTTATCCTCTTTTAGTTAGAATGGAAATAACTGCATAACTGAGGAGGTGAAAACAAAAAGCTCCTCGTTTTCAAGATAGAATTTTTTGTTTCAATGTTTTCCTTCAAAGTTTAGGGCTTTAAGGGAGAATAACTGTATTGCCTTCTATAACACTAGCAAATATATACACTTAAAGAGCAAGTTCTTTATAACAGTTAAATTGAAAGACATTGATCACAGAGCACCTCACTGTATGTCGACAAACTTCTGCTATTTGCAACTGCTGCTGCTTCCTTTCTTATGCCTACAGAAGAACAGTTTGCCTACAAGCAAAGAACTGGAATACAGCAGATGCATCTGGCCCAGGGCACCAGCTATTACACCCTCAGCAGCATCTGAAAATCAGGAGCTACTGCATCAGTTCCAACTGATCCATGATGAAAAAAAAGACCTCATCAGTGTCCCGTGTGGGAGGCATCAGTTAGTTATGGATCAATTCTAAGCATTGCCTTCAAAAACATACTTTGAACAATGGTGACACAAAATGTGCATTGTTTTTAATCACAGAAAACAAGCACATATGGTACTGAGAAAAAAACTAAACACTTGCACAAATTCTTCATCTTCTATCATGATTTTAATTTAAAAAAGCTGTAATAGAAACAAAATTCAAAAACACTCATATTACACAAAAAATATTGCTATGTTTAGACTCACATTGGAGTTTAACCTCTCAGGATGTGGATCAGCTTGTGAGAACATACTTTTAAGAGTGAATTGTTAAAAAATGAGCAGGAATGTTGCATTATTTTAATCTTAACAAATGGTTGTTCTGAGAAGCTAATTGCATTCTGACTTGATTGAGAAAAAGCTGGTAATGCCCTTGCTTTGTTTATTTGTTGTGCATACCATTATCAAGTATGGTGTCACTAATCCATAAACTCAGTACCATGCTGCTGTGAAACATACAATAGGATTTTCTGAGAAAATTAAACAAATCAGCTTTTTTGACAATATTTGACTAAAATGTGCAATATCCTTAATAACCTGAAAATATTTAGCTCCTTGACATAGCACTAAGAAAAGGGACCAGGGGAGAAATGAACCTTACCAAAGTCTGACAGTGACTAATCGTGACAGAATCTTTAATAAGATTCCTGCGAGACAAAAATAAAGTTGAAAAGTGAGACTATTATTAAGTCTTTTTATGCTACAAATCTCTCTATATATCTTCTAAAAGCTATTATTAATTATACTATACAGACCCTTTAAAGAAAGACATAGCACAAATTGTTTAAAACCAGAGTAAATGATTCATAATTCTTTATCTTGATCCACTTTTTTTGTTTTAATAAAATGTGCCCTTCAAATGAAATTTCCTATGCACCATCTAAAATGCCTGCTCAAGAACCTTGTAAGTGGATGCAAGCAAAGTTTCCAATTAAAGCAAAACATGATGTATTAAAGCAGCAGATTACATAGACTTTTTTTTTTTTTAATTTTAATGCTTAAGTATACTGGCACATGCTAATATCAAATTTCCTTTGGCATCAGTTTTTAAGAAAGGCTTAAAGAAAAATAAAATACCTTCTGGTTCTTTAATCAAAGCTCATTTCTAAACATGACTGCAAATGTTTTGAGTTCTGTTGATGAACTTACCAGAATGTCAGTGTTCATGAGGATGACATGTGGGTGTACTCAGTCTTATTCACTGCAAGCCTGGTTAGCATGTAAGGATATCTTAGTTGTCTACATGCCAGAGTTAGACCCTATAGCCCTGCAGCTTCAGGTGGGCTAGCTGGGCTATGATGAAGCTTAAACTTCATTCTTTTGTTGATTTACAGGGCCCCAGGAACCATCCCAATGTCAGAAGCAACAGATGAGAGCAGCATTGCCACTGTGCCTCCTATCCCTCACATCTCATACATGTTGCCTGTGCTGGGTGGCCTACTAAACAGCTTCAGAAATGGCTAAAATGAAATTTTTAGAAAGACAAGGGTGTTCAGGCACTTCAACCTTCATCTACTATTCAAAACAGAGCTTTAGAAGACTCAAATAAGATAAAGTAGTATCTCAGGAATCCATGAAGAGATTTCTGCAACTCCTAGCAATATATTCAATTACTGTTGATTTGTGTGGTTTGGTGGGGGGTTTTTTTGGGTTTTTTTTGGTTGGGTTTTTTTGGGTTTTTGTTTTGTTTTTGTTTGTTTGTTTTAATGAAGCTTTTAAGAAAACTGCATTTTCTAAGTCTTTGACACCGAAATCCAAAGAAAATACTAGAATAGATTGTCTCAGATTGGTTTTGCACATAGTGCAACCCCTGTGAGAAATAAATGGATTTAAATAATGTTCCTCAGCATTCACAGTTCTAACAAAGTGAATCAAATCAATTCTGCTGCACATTCAAACACATGAAATATTCTAAATTAGTGTTTTACAGGAGGAGTTTATCACCACAGTAGAACTATGGTGTGATACAATTACTCTTCTTAGAAAAAAAAAGGCAAGCATAACCACCTTCTTATGACTTCCATAGCCTCAATAATCTTTTACATAGAGATCTGAAATATTTTAAAGTGTACTTTGACTATTCTAAGTTAGAGCATTTCATGCATTTTCTATAAAGCTCTGAATAAATCTGGAAGGTCATGATCAGTTTTGTCCAATAACATTATTATCACATGTGAAATACTGTTTCTATTTTGTACCAGTCTTGACCAAAATCTGATGACTTGGAAGATTCCGCTTTGTAGTTCTTAGTTAATAAAGTAATTTTTTGAAGAAGGCTTATTCTCAGTACTATATATAAGCATAAATGACAAATACATGATCATAAAAATATAATATATAAAAAACTATATAACCATTGAAATAAATTAGATGGTGGAAATGATTTATTAAGTCAGCTGTTCTAAGACACATAGTCCTGATGTTCTACTCATTGTTCACTCTTTATTATCCATCAGTAATTTTGTCTTTGTATCTAATTATTCATTGGTACTGTTACTTTCCTTTTTTCTTTTTTTTTTTTCTCCTTTATTAAAGTTGTAATAACATGTGAAGTAAAGCTTATAATTTAAAATAAGATAAAAGAACCAACATACAAATTTTGGACATTTTAATATGAGCTACCTATTGGTATCTGAGTTTGTGCTACAATAGCCATTATTTCATAGCCATAACACAAACTTCCTTAAGTGGTACATAATGGTTTCCTAATAGAATTAATCTGGGCCTTAGGGAAGAATTAGATTTTCAATTATTACATTCATAATTTAGAAAAGGAAATGCTGATTAGATTTGTTTAATTTAATATTCCAGGTAATGTGGGATTTTCCTCACTAGTATATTTATTCTTGGTTTTGGGTTATGATGTTTTCTTCTGTGCTTCTAATTAACAATTTATGTTTTCTGGCACTAAATCAGTATAAAGGCTAACAATAATGAATTATGATTCCCTGTTTTTAATTTTATGTTGGTTTGGGAACACCCTCCACCTCTTCTCACCAATGCCCACTCCTGTTGTACTCAAAACAACATATTTTCAAAAACAAAGTGGCATAATCATTTTTTGCTAGAAAATATTCACAACATTATCAAGAATTTGACTTTAAGACAGAGATACAAATAGTAGGAGGATCTTACAGGGACAAATTTTTGCAAAGGAAGATTAATCATCAGAAAAGCTTCTACAGATAGTGGTGGGAGAGAGAGAGAAAAATAAAAGAGAAGTCACCTTTTCTAGAGGGCAAATTAAAACATTGAATTGCGCTCATGTTCTGAACTGCCACTGAAGTACTCACTCTTCACAGGATAAGAGAAGTTTAATGGGACTAACCTCTAAGGGCATGACAAACCTCAGCACCTCCTGATACATGTCACCAGGGGTAAGCAAGGGAAGCACCCACAGAAATGTGTTAGATGGGACTCATCTTCCAATCCAGCAAAGAGGTGCTGAAAGAACTGGGAAGAAGATGATCACTTACTAATCTCTAAAGAAACTAGGAGAAAGATGGAAATTACAGATTCCACTTGGAAAGCTGTGCAGATCAGAGGGATGGCTGGAAAGACTGATGCTGTCTCTCAAGGCTAGGCAAGGTTTTGACAGCAATTAACATGCTTCTCAAGACTATGGTGTTTCACACATTAATTTGTACTACCACTTCTTAAAGAAAATGAAACATGCTAACAAAATCTCCGACATGAATCTTACTAATGTGGAATCAGTCCAGCTCTCCTGGTATTAGCTGGCATGCATTAGAGCAGCTAACACTCTTGATACACCCGCACTCAGTATATTATTACTGAAAAATGTGAGTCTTTACTAATTTCTGCTGCAAATGATACTCAATATCTTGGAAGGTAACTGAGATGCTCTACAAAACAAGCAAAGCTAAGAAGTTGTAGGGCTCAAATTCTAGCAAAATAGTTGTGAGAAAATGATGGTTATCACCCAACAGTACCAGGCATAAATGTTGAAGAAAGAAAGTAATCTGCAGCAAAAGAAAATATGGAAGTATTTTATAACTGATAATATGACCGTTTCAATACTTTAGGTTGGTTATTCCAGTGAGATTAAGTCAGATATTCTGAAATGATTCTCCATAACAGCAAAAGTATCTGAGAAGCAAATGTATCTGTGATTAAATTTGGTTATAAAACCACAAGTATTTATTTCCTGGAACCATTATGACACCTTCAGATTCTTCAAGATAGCAAAAGATTAAGAGAAAGTCCCAAAAGATGTATTAAATACACAGAAAAGCTTAAATTGCTTTTGGATTTGCGCACATACATCTTATTTTACGAAATGTAAATGCTGAGTACATGAACTTTCTTGTTTTCATCCTACATTCTTCTGGTTATGAAACAGATGTTATTTTGGAGGAAAAAAGGCTAGAAACTGATAAATATTCATGTTTTGGGTATTTCAAATTAGTATTGTAAACCCGATAATTTTCTATTTGTTCTTTTCAACAAGTGAAGTAACAGAAATAATTATTTCTTTGTAAATCAGTTCTGAAGGCTAGGAATTCACATTCTGCAGTTTTGGCTGAGCTCTTTGGGCTGGTTTCTCTATCTTCGTAGTTCATGTTTCTCCCTACTATCATGTATTCAAGAACATAATCCTAAAATTAAGAATCTCTCAGTCTTCTGAAAGTTAATAGAAAAAAAAGTTATCATTAACCACACTGAAAACACTTTCACTGCATGCTATATGTCCCTTGATTATTGTCCAGTAGAATGAAGAATATCAAAGGAATGAGTAGACATTTTTTGTTCCACTCCATTCTATCCTGCTTGTAAAGAATAGTGACAATAAACTGTAAACCATTAAACAAGATGGGGAAAAAAAATCATATAAAAACCAAACAAACAAAAAAAAAAAACAACAAAAGACTGTGAATTTATTTACATATTTGGATCCCCAGTAGTAGATGTATCTGAACTAAGTAAAGCATCTATAGGAACAAAATTATTTTTTCAAATGAAGAAAAGCAAAAGTGAGAGTGAACATGTACAAAAGTTTCTTCAAGTTAGGCCACTGGAGACAAAATTAAAGGACATTTTCATATTTATGCTTGTACTTTATCCAAAGTTTTTAGTAAATCTAATTGTTGTTGACCCCTTATTCAAAAACGTCATTTTTCCTTCTCTTTACACTTAACAGAAGGATAATCCAGGCATTTATTTCTTCTGCAATATGTGCCTATTAAAATGATTACTTTCATACTTTACTATTAAAATGGAGCAATTTTGTGTTGCCTAGATATGGATCCTAAGGCTACTTTATATAACTAGTACATATGAACAAACAAAGCAATCATAGATGAAAATTATTCTTTATTCTACTATTTTCTTGAACCTTCTTTGCCCTTTTTTGTTACCATTGCTTGTGACAATATAAACATTCTTACTAAAGATACATACAACTCCAGCAGGACTTCATGGTCTTTCTTTTACATTCAAAGCAGTTCACCAGCTGATTTTGTAATAAGATTATTTTGCCCATTCACTAGATTGCTGGCACAAAGAAGAGGATAAGCTATTGCAATCAAGATTCCTAACTTTAGTTACTAGTTTAGTTTTATTTAGATATAAATATGATCAAAACATCTTTCTTGAAAAACCCATATGATTATTTTAAATTGTATTTTCCAACTTATATCACGGGACAATTTTAAAGAAATACTGTTTCTCCAGGTGTGTTCTCATTCAAAATGGGCATCATGAAGGGAAAATTAATAGACAAATACATTATTTCACAGAAGTGTTTGCAGAACTACATAACTTCTTATGGTTATTAAGCAGAAATTGTAATTCCCTTCCTTGTTTTTAATTTGAACTGTATTTTTTTGCTCAATTTATGTCTCCTACCCATATTGGTCTCCAGTGGAATTTTTATACACATATACATACACACAGACATACACATGTGTGTATTTGTGTGCATATTTTGTGTTCATTAAGTACAAATGGAGAAAAAATCTGTCTATTGTCAAACACTTCAATCCACTAAGTGGTATTTACTGCTAGAAAATGAAATGTAAGAAAAACAAATTGCTGAACAGGGAGAACCTTGCAGAATCTTCTCTCTGGGCTGTGGATGCACAGTTTTGGTTTGTTGTTTTTTTTCCCATGGGAATTTCAAGAGTAATGCAAATGAAATCTAATAAAATAAAATAATTTTCTTCTTTCCAACTATTTTACCTTCTCTGAATATTTTCATCATTCATGCATGCAGCTTTCTTCTGCCCCTTTGTCTTATGGCCCCATGATTTTTCTAGCCTGTCTGAAGACACAGTTTCCCAGAAACATAGAGTATATCATCACTTGGAATATCTCCTTTGGGGATAAGTCTGTAAAAGAGGTTTTCTACATCTTATGCCAATACTACCTAGGTAACAGCTGTTTCTATACACTGCCTGCTCCTGAATGTAAGTAATTCTGGTTCCTAAAGGGAAAGCTCCCAGCAGTGTCTGCTTTCTATAGGATGGTTAATTTGTCTTAATTAGGAGAAACTCATATTAGAAACAGTCTTTCCTAAGGTCTTCAGAGCTGCCTATCTTTCTCCACTGACTGCATTACTGACTTAAACACTTTATTTTTGTAGAATAGATCCCAAATACGTAGTCAGATGTCTGCAAGGACCATAGAGATAATGTTTGAGTTGAGCATCTAATCAAACACAAGTAACTAATAGGCAGTGCTGCCAAATAAACATCCCATCATCTCTACAAACATCTATAATAATATTTCCAGAAAAAATTTCCAGCACTGCTTACTATAGAATTTGGGGTTTTTGTGGTTTTTTTTTTTTAATTAATTTGCTGAGTACTTTTAAAAAGCTCCCTCTTAGATCCTCATGCCTGTAAGATACAGAGGGCTTTGCTTTTTCATTGCAAATGTATACAGAATACAGTAGCAGTAAAACAGGTAGAAGTAATTGGTATTTACCTAATAATTAGTGGAACTTTTAATGTAGTCTGGATATTATGAGTGTTCTTTTATGTGAGTTGGTGAGTTGTCTGTCACCATTTGCTGAATTTGTTGCATTAGGAAAAGAGACAATTTTGCTTCTGTGCTACTTTGGGATCAAAGCAATGACTTACAAGCACTATTTGTCTGTTTGTGACAACAAGTCTTTGTATCAATATTCTTACTGAAGATATCAGAACTCCCAACAGGATGCAGGATTTTTATGGTGCATTTTTCATTCTCTAACTATTTCATGGCAGGTCACCAAATATTTTTCTAAGTGGGTCATTGAGCCCATTCACAGAATCACAGTTTTTTCTTTTTTTTTCTCTCCTATTTTAATCCACGATTTTTCATCTCGTTAATAGCCTCCTGAGAAAGAGCTGCAGAGACATATCATCAGTGCAGGGATATATCCATCTGTGTTGTCTTATACCAAAGCATAGTGTCTGAAAATGAGAATAGAAATGAAAGAAATACCCAACCTCCTGGACATTAGCTCAGTGTATTTTTTATAAGCTTGCTTGATCTGAAATATTTAACATGAATACACACACACACACACACACAAGTATTTAGGAAGAAAAAAAGAAAAAAATCACAAATTACACACAGTCTTCATTACAGTGAGCAGATAGATGGATACAAGGCTTTTCATTTTTATAGACTGATTTGTGAACTTTTACTTCCTTGTTATTGCTTCCAGGGTCTCAAACTTTAGGCTGTATCTTTGCCATTTGGCAGAAATTTTCAGCTACACAGAAAGATGAAAATCTGAAAGTGTTAAGTTCCCAGTTTCCTTTCACTTCCAGGTTCACAACTTCTTAATTTGAATGTGAAAAAACAAAACAAAACAAAAGCAAAACAAAACAAAAACCAAACCAACCAACCAAACAAACACAAAAAATCCTATCCCAAAACAAACAAACAAACCAACCTGTTTACACTGAATTTTAAAGAACCTAAGACTCTTCTCACATCAAGTTAAATAAATGCATTGTGTGAAACTGGATTAAAAAAAAACCCAACAAACCTTGTTTTCTTGACAATTTAGTATCAAGGGACTTTGTCTTAAGTCTTTGTCAGTGATTCTTCTGGTATTGTTCAGAGAATTAATACTGCAATAAGTACAGTAAGTGCACGAATCCCTAATTGTTTGTTATTCTGGAAAACAGATTAATGGAAAAGGTGACTATGGGAGATACATATAAGTGTGTATAAACTAGCCTCTGCTGACTGTAGGCCTACAGAGTAATTTCTGTGGTACGATTATTTTTATTTCTCTCCCCCCACCTTCTCTTCACCTCTTATCTTGTCCCAATAGCTTTGTTTGGTTTGGTTTGATTTAATTTTGGTACTTTACTGGTGCCATGCCTTTGAGAGTTGGAAAGTAAAATTATCCTTATTTTACAAATGAAGAAACTAGAGCAGAGAATCTAAAAACCCAAGACACAAGGAAAAACACTTTTAGAATTAATATTAACTCAGCATGCTGTAAAGCAAATGTTTTCATCAAGGATGTGAAAGTAAGTAAGAAATCGGTGATAAAAATAGAAAATCGCTGATAAAAAATCTTACAGATGACTGATCCAATGAAGATAAGACACCCAGGCAGGATGATACAAATCCATTTAGTAGTCTGTTCTTTTTCATTCTAACCGAAATTCTTTATCCAGAGCAAAGCAGATTTACACAGAAACAAGGAATGGAAGCCACATCTGCAGAATGGATGTGAATGTCAGAGGAGCAATGGGCAGTAACCTACAAATCAATGACTAAAAAAGCCCCAAGGGTTTGGGGGTTTTTTTTAGAGCAACTGAAGACAAGATTCCAGTGTAATAGACTGATGCTATCTTTGGATATTCAAGGAGAAAGCAGTTTGTAAGAAAAGGGGAATGACTTCATCCCTACTAGGAACACTGCAATCCATTCTGAGGTTTTTATTTTAAAAGATTAACAATGTGAAATGAGGAATAAGACATGTAGCAATTTAGAAAAATGACAAGAGAAAAAACAGTAGGAATCCTCTCTCACAATTTCAAATGTTGTCAGTGTAGACTGCTGACTTTATCCTGTAGGTCTCCCTTTAATCTCAATGGTAGTAAGTATCTACTGCATTTAAGGCATACACATTTAATGAAAGTAATTTGATTCTTTAGATTTTTAAGTCCAAGTCTGCTGAGGTTTTGCAAAAAGAAGATTGAGACATGACTTAATTGCAATATAAAAATGCCTTTCTAATTACAAAAACTCATTTACTTAGCAAGGAAAAGTAATAAAAACAACCAAAAAAGGCTATAAACTAAAGTGAGACAAACTCAAATGAGGTACAAACATGGAGGGTTTTTACAACATAGCAAGTACTGATGATACTTCAATCTAAAGATTAGTGCATGATGTTGATAAAACCCCACTAAGAAGTAGATCTAGTAGCATAAAATTTAGGTGAGGAATTATTTTATTTCACAAAACACACCTCTGCCTACTGAAAGGTAACTCTGAAGATGTGACTATATCATCACATTTTCAATGGATACAGGTTATCTTTCAATCTACCAATAAAAAAGGGAACTGAAGTTTATGTTCTAGTCTAGGACGAAGGGTTGAACAATTTTAAATTTCTGCACACCCATTAAAAAATGACATATAAGTTCTATGTACAACATTTCAATAGTATAGCAAACTATGAACCCACCAGTAGCAGTTACTGGGAAATATCCTTAGAGCGAGAATTAGATTGGCAGCACTAAGTAGAATACTAGCATAAGAAACTACTCATTGGATTTGGCCCTTTAAGTTTTCAAGTTTATATAGATTGATGGAAGCTCCTTTTCTTACAAGGAAGGAACAGTCCTTATTTCCATGCAATTTTTCTATTAATATGCAACTACTTCATTTCGCAGCTATGTTTTTTTGACCAATTTTTCCTTCCCTTCTACTACTGATTATACCAGAGGCCAGACACTGGAATGTATTCAGTTCAGCTTCCAGAAATCCACACCCTAAACAGAGACAGATGATCACAATGTTGTGAATGTGTATTGCTGTTCATCTATGATAAAAGACTGATTTTCATGTGGCAACTTCTAATCACCTCTGTCCTCTACAGACTTTAATATAAACAGTGCTGCCACTTCCTGTTAGGGCAGGCTTACAATAAACTGAGAAAGAGTTTTCACCTGAAGTTGAATGACCATTACTGCTGCAGGTGTTTCTCTAGATACTTTGAATACAATCTAATCTATGCATACAAGATTACTTTCATATCATTCTATGCTAGGACTGACAAGGGTACTCCTCTAGGAGAGAGTAGTCCTAAATTTACTCTTTTCTCCAAATCAGGCTGACCAGGAACTCCAAACTGACTCCCTTATGTGATCTTCCCACTGCTTCTACCCACAAAAAAAATTGGTATGCATGTTTACCTGCACTGTTGAGGAACTCTCTCCCAGACATTCTGTCCTTGATTTGCTAGTGAACTGTATTCTAAATAAATGGAATTTAATGAAAACATTTATTTTGACAGAACAGAACTTTTCAACAAGATAAAACTAATCGGAAATTGGGAAAAAAAAGTTAACAAGAAATATTTATGGCATATTGAATTATGTTTTTGATTTTCTGTCTCTCTCCATCTGTATTCTTGCCTTTTATATTTGCCTTCATGTTCTTCCAATAGCATATAAAATGTTTTGCTTCTTTCAATCAAATAAATAATAGAGAAAATTAATGACATAACAACCAAAACCAAAAGATAATTGTTGATTTTTTGTCAAGTTCTACACTCATGAAGATCCATTTTGGATCTTTCTAGCATATGATCAGATATAGATGGATTTATAATAATAAGCTAAAGAATTTCACGTTGCTGCTTTAGAATGATAGTATTTATGACAGATTACAATACTGCAGGTTATGTGTTTAGTATATCTGAAGGCTTTCAATAGTTTAAATTCTTACACTTAAACATTTTTTATTTCTTTTCACATCTCAAAACAGGTTCCATATTCATGTTTATATGATTTACTCAGCTTTCAAAGCCATATTTTGCTAATACTGACATTATAATGTACTGCGGTAGAGATGGGAATCAGACCATAGCTATTTTAGGAATATTTCTTTACTATTATATGGTCAGCATCAAGGCATCTTGGGTTGTTGTTATTAAAAAAATAAATACGATAAGCAGAATTAATAAATTAAAATACTTGTTTATGCCACTATGCTCACTGTCTTTTAAGATTCTTACAGAAAGAATTGAGAAAAAGGAATGAAAAGGATGAACATGGAGAAAAAGCTTCTGAATATTACTAAAGTGATCTAGGAAACCCTCTCCGTGAATAGCTTTATACTGAGAATTCAAAGAGATATTGCATCTTAAAAGATCAGGCAGTACCTGAAGAGGGGTTTCAAAAATAAGAGTTAGCCATTAATATCAGTACTTACCAGCTTTAAATTGTGCCCCTAGACTTCAAACAGATAAGTTGAACAACTCATTAAACTGTAATCATCCTTCTATTACAGAAAAAGCAATGAGACATAATTGTACAACACAACAAATCTGAATGTTTGATCCTTATATTCTTTTGAGAATAAATCCAAGATCAGGCCTGAAGTCTGAATCTTCGGAACTGAGCCCCGTTCTCTCAATCTTAATTGAAAGGGCAATCTTCAATGGCATAAAACCTAAATCCATGCAAATCCTTACAAAGATGCGCATTGACTCAAGAAGACTTGGATAAAATAAACAAAAGAACAGTTGCAGCGGTTTTTAATCATGATAAACTTCCTTAAAACCAATGAGAGTTTGATTTAGAACTGCAAATAAAAAAATCAAGGACCATAAGTACTAGTTAATGGAACTATGCATGGAGACTTAGGAAATACCTATTAAGAGTTAACACATAATTAGCACAGTAGTATTCTATTAAAACATGAAATTAGAGCTTTAACTGACTCTGTTCGATTGCATTATGTGGAGCATTAAGTATGTTAAATGTCTCTTCAGACATCAACAGAAGACACAGGAGTGAGAAAAGCTAAATTTCATACATCTGAATGTCAATGTCAGTTCAAAGTCCCGTAAGGACTGGACAAGTAATTTTTTTGCTTTGAATACTGACAAATGCAAGTAATTTCAAACTTTGTACATAGTTTTGATGTGTTCTTAGTCATTTTGGGACATTTTGTATTACTTCCAATATTTTTAACATAGAAAGTGAAAATCAAATTGCAAATGCTATGTCTTAGATTGTTGGCTTTCTTTCAGATTTTTACCATCCTGTTCTGCTTATGACTTTTCTTATGCATACAGTCTGAACACACACACAGAGCAAGCATTGAGGACACAGGGCTGAATTCTCTTCTCTACAGTGGGCATCAAAATGACGTGTCTACCTAAGCTCAAATTGAGGTATTGAGGTATTAAAAAAGAATCAAACTTAGAGACTTCAGAGGGAGGTTTTTAAGACTAGGATTCCTCTTCAGCTAACTTTACCAAGGTTAAGGACCCTGATGAACCTTATCATATAGCTTCTTCTTTTAGACAGCTAATGGAAATTGCCCAATGACAACTCTGTCCATTTTTTTTACAGAGGATAAGAGTTATCAGCCTTTGTTTTAGTCCTTCAGTGCTGCAGTTAATAGCAAGGGATTGCTATTAGACCCTTTGAATTTCTGAAGTGAATGGTAAAGTGAAATACAGTCATTTTATACTAAATTCTACAGCAGCTACACACACGTGAATGCTCCATGAGCATCTACCATTATGAATGCAGAATTTAAACACTAAGCTTTATAAAGGATGTTCAGAGCTCTCACATACTCCTGCACTGGACAGTACAGCTGAAGGACTGGCAGTTGTAACTGATATCTATCAACAGATTTTGAATGATGTACCCTTTCATATTCTTGTCCTGCTACCCATACAACCAAGTGGTAGAATAGCATGCTGTATAGTAAGTGCTATAAAAAGATATAGCTTTCTTATCATCATGACTGTGTACCCAGGAATTCCAGAGTATCTGTGTGATGTCTGGAAAAAGGAGAAAAGAACAAGTGCCACACAAGCTTAAAATAAAATAATAATAAAAAAAAATAGTCTCCCTGCAACCTTGGGAACAACTGGGGTTCTTTTTATCATCTAAATAGTTAAGAAGCAAGAAGGTTGACTGGACACCGGTTATAAAGTACTCTTCATTATCTCTTTCAAAATAGCTCTCTCTTCAGACCAATTACCATGACATGGGAGTGGAGTTATTTCTTTCCAACTGTGGGTTTTTAACCTTCACTTTAGATTTACTCTTCTCATATCAACACAAGTTGTCTCATTTATGAAGACAGGACTTGCC
>VWZF01003610.1:73726-86237 GCA_013396755.1 Sclerurus mexicanus | reverse complement strand
AAAAAATCGTTCATGTGTTTCAAACCAGGAAATAAATTTTACTGCAAGAAATATAAGATTTTGTGACATTGTCAGCAAATCTGCCGCGCTCAAGGCTAGAAAAATATTTATATGTACACAGATCAGTATGAGCCACATTTCTAGTTCAAGTCTTAACTGACACTACAGAATAATAATATAGATGTTTAACAGTGATATTTGGATGTCTATTTCATATCCACTATTAGAGGTCTTTAAACTCAGAAGTAATTTTGTTCTAACTCAAACTTACTTTCTTTGGCAAAAATGCTTATTTCAATTCCCACTTTGTTACCTAATCCCTCATAAATACTCATGGTCAGAATATTTCTTTATTTGACTTTCTCAGAAAAGAAAGCAATACCAATGCCCTATGATTCATTTTAGTATTGTGCTGCCACAGTGAAATTTTCACACAAACCTAGATTATTTCAAAGATTAAATGAATGTAAAATTGGCATGGTTTTTAAAAACATGTGGTGGAAGAGATATTGTATTCTTACAGTATCTTTCTAAAACATCTTTTCCATAACAGACTCTTAGAAGCCTCCTATAAACTACAGGCTTTGCCTCCTTTTGTTCAGTAACTCTTCCAAATTCTCAGAAACTTCACCCAAACCTGCTTTGGTAAATCACTCCTTCTGACAGTTAAGTATGTTACAGTGGCTGGAGACTCAAACACTGAAGGAAAATGATAACTTACAATAAAATATTCTTAGCAGACTACAATTGAAAACATCAATTTAATTTTTACTATTTTCATAAAATGAAACATCTCTGTAAATTACTGTAAATTTTTCAACAGGCATAAGGACAGCAAGGGATCAAATCAGTTCCCTCAATACAGTGTTCTGATAAAGAAGGATGAATTAAAATACCCCTAACCAAAATCAAGGATAAAATTCAGTATGCTCTTTGATAGTGAGTTACGAAAGACTTCAATTGACAGAATGAAACCATTTTTAATGAAACGGAGAGATTGGATAGGGAAATGTGTGATCCACTAGATACAACTTATTTGCCTTATTTGTATTCTTTCCTAGGATCGTTCCTTCTCTCATCACCATGTGCCTCTGTTATCCTCCTTTCATTAGACTGTGACTACTCATCTAAAATAAGATTTTAGGAAAGAGACTGCCTACTGCGCTGTGGCTGTGCATTCTTTAACAGAGCCAGGTATCATTTGTGTAAGTCCCACAAGAAGAAAATGTTATTAATCCTAAAGGCAAGTGCTACTGAAAGGGAACATAAATATTTCCCCAACACCACCAAAGGTTAGTCATGTTCCAAAGCATATATTCAGCCTACATAGTAGGACTACCAAAAAAACACCAACCAACCAACAAACCAACCACCAAACAAACAAATAAAAAACCCCACCACCAAACAAACTCACCAAAACCAAGGCCAAAAACAACAAACAATTGCTGTTTAGTGAAACTGAAGATGACAAAATTAGTCCCTCCATTTTTTCAAAAGATTCCCAAATCAGTTCACTAGTAACTATGAAACATGATATTGGTAGTTATCCCTAAGAATATTGTCTATCAAAGGCTTATATAGAAGGATGCAAACACAAAGAAAAAAACAGAAAACAGAATTTTGGTCTAGGAAAATAAATCACATCAAGAATGAATCCCTGAATTATCAGAGAAATTAATACATACAGAAAGGTTTATCTTTATAAAGTCCATAGGCAAAAAAGCCATAACTGCATTTTCAAATGTTATAAAAAAATCTAAAAATAGCATTTACAGCAAAGCATAATCCCAAAAAACCAGTAGATTTTCATGTTTAGTGTCTATGAGAAACAGCAAAATGTTTTCCTGCCTATAGCTAGAATGTGTTGTGCATGAATCTTGCATCTTTAAGATATCAGACTCAATTTTTTCTGACGAATGATGGAAATTTGTGTACCTAGCACCAAAATATTGCAGGGCAAATCTACTATAGTAGCACTAGTAATAGCAGCAATAATAATAGCAACAATAATGGTAAACTTCAGTAGATTTTCAGCAGGTTTTATTTAATTCATGAAAACATTCTGTTACCGTTTTCTGTCAGGTCAGGATTTTATCCACAATGTTTATACAAAATGCATGCAATTTATTTGACTTAGACACTCAGAATGTCTTGATAAGGCTACAAAGGCTTTGTATGCACTAGAACACTCTCTTTCTGTGAAATATTCCAAAGTGAAGGGAAAAAAAAAAAAAGAGCAATATCTGTATATACATTTTAGATGTTACTCTAATCCTGCAGTTCTTTCATGTCACAGCACAAAGAGCCATTTTCAGTTTCAAAATTAATTATTTGATCCTTTTAATATATTGTGTCATTTCGTCTCCTCAATTAATCACAACAGTAAAAGACTCAAAATTGTTTTGAGTAGGTATTGTCCAAAAGCTGAACAGAATAATAAATATTCATGAGTCAAATGCTAAAGTCACACTTAAAAGTTCAGAAATTCTGTGCAATAAAAATGGAATATAGGTGTGAAAATCAGTGTGTAAGCTGTACATTTCTTCTTCATAGTGTTTAATGTTTTCATTTTAATGAAGGAGAAGCAACATTTTCTTAGAACTAGGTATAGATCCACTTTAAGCTTAAGAGCAATTTAAAGTTTAAATGCTGATTTATTTCAATGGGTATATTTCATTTAATTTCATATAAGACAATTTCAGGTTTTTTTAAAACAGAAATTCATGATTGTTTACATGTTCATAAAGAATTTATAGATGGCACAAAGACTTTGTAGGCGTTTAGTGCTGTTTCTGGATGGGAGAATCATACAGCATTTCCTTCTATGTGAAGGATGGAGGCTGTAGAGTAGCTGACTGTACATAATGATGAACAGCTGCACTGAGAAACTGCTCTGGTGGGAAATCCCTCTATTAGGAAGCACCATTTTGCTGAGTATTGCCAGCAGGTATTCTTCATGGATTCAAAAGCTCAGACCAACACTCTCTGTAGGTAAATTAGTGAATAAGTAATTAGAAATTATTAAATGTATTTGGGCTTTAGTTCAGCACTCTGATAAAGTGAGAGGCAATAACATTGCATTCCTTAATAAATCTTGGAATTCAAATGGCTAAAAATTTGGCCGCCAATTTGTCTGCTGATATAAATGGGTAGTATTCCAGCTACATCACCGTAGCTGTTTTATGTTACATTGGCAGAGTATGTTGCTCTTTTTGCAACATCATAAGGCAAAACTCAAAGACAAGCCCAGTATACCAGTGCCAAGGTAGTGCAGTACTAATGCAAAAAATAAAGCTAGTGTGTCAGGGTCAAGTGGGGTAGAGCTGGTGGCAATACTTGAGTCAGACATCTTTTCAAAGCCAACATAAATAATATGTGGATTGTGAAACAACATAATGGGACTTCTATATTCTCATCAAGTGGAGTTCAAAATAATCTTTTACAACGCCACCCTTCAAACAACAAAACAACAAAACCCAAGCAGATAGAGAGGGACATCTCTAGCATACAAACTCAATGTATTTTAAGTACTGAATTTCTGTATTTTCCTGATATTTCCAAGACAATGAGTAATTTAACTAAATTGTCTCTAGGTCAAGCCATGGAAAATGTGATGGACTCAGTACTCTGTCAGATAGACTGAATTCCAGCCTTCTATTCCATCCTCTGTAATCTGCTGGATAAAACTCTTCAGTCATCAATGGAAGCTGAGATGGATATCAGAAAATTAAAGACAAGCTCTTTCTCTCTAATCCTTGGTTCTGCTCAACCACAGAGGAACTGAATCCTATTTCCTACATTCCAGAATAGTGTCCCAAACATTAGGCATTTCAGGCAAAATCCTTCTTAAAAAATTTGTTTTCCTACTGACTCAAAGATGAACAAACAGAGCTAGAGAAGAGAATAAACAGAAAATAGTCTAAGAAGCCCAGATGACTAATATATTGGATTATATTTCTATCTAGGAATTAAAGTACTTAAAACCCACTGATGAACATTTTTAGCTATGAAACTGACAGATTTGTTTACATCAATGTGGCTGATGCATTTTCTCATAAATAAGATTTGTAGTCTAAGTAGGCCAACTAACAGAAGTCTCAAAATTATTCCTTAAAAACAATCTCTAGTAAGATCAAAAAGCAAAAATATTACCCCAAATATCAGCAGTAGAGGCCAATTTTGAGAATTTTTGAAATTTATTGCCACATGATTTTGAAATCAAATATTCAAGAGCCTGTAAATCTATAATGTTTATAACAGCTATCTGAATCTTTAATATATCTGAATACTTTTGCTGTCTAGACTGCATCTTTGCAATTTGGTGGGAAAATGACCTAGTCAGAAAATAAGAAAAAGGCTCTGAACTGAATTTCATTACCACAAAGTGACTATCTTTTCATTTACTTTATTGTGTTATTGCAAGGATCAAATTCATTGATGTTATCATTAGAATTATCAGTATCCTATCCCTGGATATTGAAAATAATCACATGAATTTTTTCACTCAAGTAATAACACAGAGTATTTACAAGTTCAGTGCTTTATTCATTTAATATAAAAAATTCTAAATTCAGTTGTCTTCAGACTCAACCTTTAATATGGACAGTAAGAAGGCCTGCTGGTATTCTGGTGTGAAAACAAAGGGTGTAAATGAGGTGCATTGTCAGAGAACTGCTACAAAGTGGGCAGGCCACACACATAATCAGGCTTAAGATGTAAAGAAACATAATAACGATGCAAAGAGGATCTTGAATTCAGTCATTAAAGATTTCTTCATGAAGACATCACCTTCAACATGCTCATACCGTTTTATTAGCAGTTGTTGAGATCCTCTAAATTATGTTAACTGCTTACAGTGTTGATAAAAGCTATTCCTGCAGAGGACTGATGGCACAGATGGTTGGCTTTGCCACATGTTCTGTACTTGTAGACAAAGATGAGGATGGCTTCTAAATCAGGAGAATTCAAAAGCTCATTAATATGCCCTTAACATAAGTAGCTAGTGGAGACACTGATGCTTTTTTCCGCTTCTTTCCCGTTTGTCTTGAGACTATCTCAGTGCATAACATTGCATAGCAATGCTGTTTTTAGTTTGAGCAAGTTTAGTAGCAGTGAAGCTGTAAATCTCATCATTTGGAAATAAAGAATGTCACCCATTTTCTCCAAGAATACAATGCACTTACATAACTTTCCTCCAGAAATCTTATGGGTTAAAAAATGATTTCCTCATGACTGTGTACACATTTCAATAAATCTACACAATTATCTATCTTTATACAGAAAAACACATAGAGATTTATCAAACAAAATTCCATTTTAGTTGCTAATTTCAGTCAAAACTATATGCTTTAGATTTTTAAAGTGAATTGTCATGACTGTGATTCATAGCTTCTTTTAAAGGCCAGTTGTTTCAGTCTGCATATTTGTTAGAATTTGAAATATTATCCAACTTGTAGAAAGTGTATGGGTAGAGTTTGAGTTCAGTCTATAGTAGGTAAAGTCACTGTAAGTGAGAAGAATCAAAAGTCAAGCATATAAAATCTCAACACAGTAGCTCTTTTTGAAGAAACCAATTTATGTATGTAGGTATTTGATTACTGAAATGATCACAAATTTATGAGAAAACTAAAATTAGGTCTGTTAGAGAAACTTCAGACTACTTAGGTACCATTATATCCCATAGATTCCACTTTTATTTATTTGAAATACTGCCTTGCATTTGAAGAACAAAAGAAATGGCAAAATGATGTCTCCTTTACATGACTGTAAGTTGTATTTTCGCTAATAACTCCATTTTCCCCCCACTGGGACATTAGAAGAATAACCAATTTTAGCAACTTCAGGAATTAAAAACTGGACTTCGATGGTCAAACTAACTTACAAAGTGACAAGCTAGGAGACGGTGTTTCTCTAGGGAAGATATTTATTCATTATAGGAATGAAACAACAGCAGCAAGTACAACCTGCTGTACACAGAAGGCAGGTTGTTGAACTAGCCACAAGGCAGAGAAATAAATGCTGTGACTTCTTATTTCACATTTCATTTTTCATTCTCCATTCCTTTCTCTTTTCTTGAATTGTCCCAATAACTTATGCATCAGTTGAATGTAATAGTTGAACTATTTCTTTCACAAAAATATTTTTGAGGTAGCTTACACTAGAATATCTAATGTCACCTGAAAGTCATGGTTGTAACATCTCATTTACAAAATAAAAATTGCAACACATTCATGACAAAATAGGAAAGTGATGTCTTACATACATAATTTTATTAATTTGTCTTATTGCCCTTAGATATCTTTTCAGGACCTTTCAGTAACAATGAAGATATTCTCCTCTGCTATACAAAGAGCTCTCTTATTCATTGGTTTTACTGCTATGAATCCAATTGCCTGCAAGACCATTATGTGAATAGGACATAGCTGCTAGTGTTGTCATGTAAAAAAAGGAACTAATTTTAATTTTTTGTTTTCAAAGTATATGAAATTTTACAGTATATTTTTAATATTGTGTTTTTCTGGTATAATGTTGACTTGACATGTAGTAACGTAAACTGTCACCTTTGGAAGGAAGAGAATGAAAACCCAGTATATTTACACATTTGTGTCCTGCTCTGTCCTGGATTAAGTCATGCTGAAGGAAATGGTGACTCAGTCACCCCGTTCTGACAAATCCTTTTTATTCTTTGCATTTAATAATTAGGGAGACAGATTTTTTTTTTTTTTAAAGGTCAGATGTCATACACTGGAGCCTTATCTTCTGCTGTCAAAGCTGGTAGTGCTGTCAGGTCTTCTCCATGTTTCTGAACTGTTCCCATTTTATATTGTGTAGATTGCCCTCTCTTGGAATTGTGATTTCTTTTTTTCAGAATGTCTTACATTGCAAGTGACAACAACATATGTGTCATTATGACAATTCTGCTTGATGTTTCACTGTGTAATGTCATTTTTACCTCCGAAGTTTATATATCTTGATAAAACTATTCCTTCAATTAAGTCAGGGAAGAATACATAGTTGAGAAGGCTGGCTAAGCATACTGGGCAATTTCTGTAAAACAAGATTCCATATTCTTGGGAATTCCATTTCTCTAGTGCTTACTGGATTATCAAACATTAAAATTATAATTTTGCTTTAAAATCTCTTTAAAAGTTTGTTTAATAGGTTTGTATGTTGTTGGTTTTTTTTGTTTGTTTTAGTTTGTTTTCTATTGGAAAATGACAAATTATTTCCCAGAAACAAAAACTACTTACCATGATAATGAAAAATAACTCATTCCAGAGACTCCACCCAAATGCATTATAAGTAAATGTGTTTTGATTCTACATTTGTTGTTGAGCAATTATCTGATTAGTAAGATGAAACCAAAGCCTTCTTCAAGGAGCTCCAAAAGTTAAGCAAGTCGGTATTTCTAGTTTTTTATTAAAGAAAGTCAACAGTTTGACTTTGAAAATAAACACACTATGAAGAAAGAATGCAAAAGGTATTATCTGTGTTATAGGATTACCTCGTAACATAAAACTAACAGAAAAAAAAATGATGCCTGTATATACATATATTACATTGTCAAGTAGCGACACGGCTCAGCCCACATTATAGACAAAACAAATATTCCATGAGGCAAATTATGCCTTTTCTCAAAGTTTTCATATTTGATAATCCAGCAAAACAGGACTGTCATAGGTTGGAAAAAAAACAAAACATAAAACAAAACAGATGTCTAAAATCCCCAAATAACAGATAGGCAATCTGAAATATTATTTTAATAGTATCAAGATATACCTACACCCTTTATCTACCCCAAGAAACTAACCTTGATAGATGCCTCTGAATCATCTCCAGTTCTCCCCCTTGTCTTACCAGTTACCCCATACAAAGAAACTGAAAAGTGCTATCATCTCCAGTGACAAGGCTGTGTTTTGAATTTAATTACACACAAATTGAAATCTCCTAAACATTTCTGGTCTTTTGAAGTCCTGAAGAGTAAAGTTTTTTGTTGCTCAAATAGTTCTACCATTACTTTAATGTTGAGTCAAATTTTGATTGTCATTACTTGGAAGTCACAGTACTGAAAAAAAGGGATTTTTTATTGTTTTTTAACAGCTGCAGCTTGCAAGCTTGTTATTATTTTTGACTTCTATTTAGCATGTGAAAAGTACCCTTTTTTTAATAGACTTTCTATCTACTCCCTTAATATAATCAGCTTTATCTACTGTAATTATCAATTTCTTAATAAGTTTCTGTAAGAACATTATTCTCCTTAAAAGTCAGTTGATATAATTTTAACTGCTTTCCAGTTCCTACTGATTAAAAAGGTCAGGGTGTATTTTTTATTTTTAATATGCTACTCTTTTCATTCCTATTAATTTTTTTAAAACCCTGCAGGAAACAAAAAAATCATTAGAACTGAGGTCATGTTTTGAATTCATGACAGACAAGCTTCAGACATCTTTTTTTTCCTAAGCTACTATATGACTGTGAAAGGTCAAGGTCACTTTTTAGATCACCAGCTCCTAGATGCTTTGAAGACTGGTTTTGAGCTTTTATTTTGGTTTCTTCTTTGTTTCCGCTCTTGCATCCTGAAGATGGTAGAGCTATCCTAAGAAGATGTGGATTCTATAGTCCTGCCTACTTGTGGCAGGACTATAGAAGATACTGTTTTAGGAATTTCATTGGTTCTTAAACATGTTAAATATTTTTTCAAAACCAACAGTAAAGGCACATCTCTTCCACTAAAAATTTAATATTATGCACACCTCACCTTCTACTGCTGATTTCACGTAAGCTATATGTTCTTAAAAGTCCCATTAAAACAACAAACAAAATAAAACAACAGTTTTATAGAATGCATTTGACTGTATGTGAGCGACTGGATTAATTTCTCACTAGATTGCTTAAGTATTGTGTCGGATCAACCACTTTGTGTGTGTGTGTGTGTTGCAGGAGGGGTTTTGGCTGGGACTGCGGCCCCACGGCACTGTCAGGATGTTCATGGTCTGCAGCCACCACGGAGGGCTGGAGTGCACACAGCAGTATCAGGAACCCTGCGGTTGGGTTGTCAATCAAATAAGGACCGCCTGGGACCCCCCAAACACCACAGCCAGAAGGGCAGTGAGTGGGCAGTGAACCAAAGGTCCCTCCTGGGGAGAGCAGTCACGGCAGCCAAACCACATAAACAGAGGCACAACACCTCCATCTTGTCTGCCCTTCTCTCCTGGAACCTGCCAACAGGTGATCTAGTTTTCTTTTCTCTCTGTCTTTATTACTTTCTTTTCTCAATCTCTCTTTTCTCCCCTTACTCATTTCTTTCTCTTGTGGGTAACTTAACACCAATGAATCAATCATATTTCACTAAATTGCATGGGGTTGGTGCTTGCTGGTGCTTTAGTGTAACGCTTTTCCTTGGTTGTATGTTATTCCTGTAAACCCTTTTGCCAAAACACCTATTTTCTTACTGGATTAAAAGAAATCTCTTGGGGGAAAGTGTGCAGCTTTTTCTCTGTATGCAAATTCAAGGTATCAAAGAACTAAGACTCTATAAATGTTTTGCGTGGGCAAACTATTTGGAGTCTAAATATAAGTAAATGCCTGGGCAAGCATTTGGCTTTGAGACTTGCACTGTAACACCATGCTTTAAAGCAAAATAATTATATTTTTAGCATTAATTCATGTAGAAATGACAGGACTGAAAAGGAATAAACAAACTTGTAGAATACTATTATTACTAAAGTTTCAATAACCAAGAAGCATGCACTAAGTGCCCCCTGAAAGTAACCTCAAAACACAACAAATGTTGTAAATAGATGCTAGATTAGACTCAGCAGAACATTTTGTGAACACCAATAGAAGACTTCAACTTTTTGTGATACTAACACTTTTAAATTATTTTTCATGGCCAAAACAGTAAGAAAAAAAAAATGTGATTCAGAAGAATGACACAGTATTTCAATGGAATATTATTTGTGAATACAAAGAAGGATTCACCTAAAAATATGTATTTTACATTACAAAATCACAGAATGATGTGGGTACAAAGGTACCTCTGGAGATCATCTAATCCAACACCCCTGCTAAAGCACACACCTAGAATAGTTCAGCCAGTTCTCAATCCACTTCACTGTCCACTCAGATACCTAACCACATTTCCAGAGCTCATCTATGAGGATGTTATGGGAGATCGTGTCAAAAGCCTTTCTGAAGTCAAGGTAGGCAGCATCTACTGCTCTCCCCAGATATCTATCTCCTTCACATAGATGAGCTGCCAAGACATTTGCAGTAAGTTCAGAAAATAAGGTAGTTCTAAGACTTGACTCAATTCACTGCCTAAAATCAATCAGATTAACTTTACCTACCTTTACTAGGAGGAGAGAATATGGATAGACATTCATGTTGCACAAGCTTCCAGTGTACTTAATGAGATGAACTCATAACTAGACTTTATCTCACGAGTCCTCAAGAGGTGATGTTGCTGCTTTATGTAGAAAGTATTCAGTCTTCATAAATTCAAGCTTGTAGATACAGTTAGCATCATTAAATATTTGAGTAAAAAATGTTTCTAAACAGGAACACATAAAAAAAGTTTTTATAATTTGCCATTTTGAGAATCATGTAGAGCACCGTAAATGGCCAGAGGGCCTGTTATAATTAAGAGACTTTGAGAATTTATTTTCCATTTCATTCTCATGCTTTTGTATTAAAACTTTGGACAGGTAGTCAGTTATCTCAATTGTCAAATTATTTAATGACCAATTTCTATTAATTCTGGTTGAAAATCACTTTCAGAGACAAGAACTGCAGTCTTCTTTCTTCAGTTCAATATCTAACTTAGATAATTTTCATAGATTCTGAAAGGTGATCCAGTCTACCGATGTGAGATATGAGTCTTAACACTAAGTACAGGAAATACAAAGGAATGTTATTTACTTGAACTTCAGTCTAAGGTAGAAGTAAATTAAGCAAAAGAAAGCAGTGATTTTAGACAATTCAAAGGTGACACCATGTTTCCAGAAGCATCCTATCCATCATGACATATCAAACCCGTACACAGTACTCTCCACTGTTCTTTTTCATCAAGCTGAGAAAATATGTGGCTGAGAATACAACATTTCAGGAATAACAGAGAAAAGGAAGAGCACACAATTAAATTTTCGATGGAAAAGGGCAGAAACAAACCTGAGCAGAGAAATACTGGTTCCTTTTCCGACAATGTTCAGTACAGGCTAAGACCCCAGTTTCACTCTTCTAAAGTAAGTATTGTAACCACTACTCTATTATCCACCACAATGACCAGGTCAAAAGAAGCTACATTGTCTGACACTGTCTGCCTTCTGAGGTCTCCCCAAGAGATTTAGGTTCTCAGATCTTTATCCAAAATCTGTCTATATTGGGTCTCAGTGCAACAGGTAGGTAAGGAGGCGACATTCCACCCATCCCCTCAAACTCCAGTTAATCTTAGGTTTTGTGGTGATTCTTTGTTTCTGTTCTTTCTCAAAAGCTGTTTTGTTTGCAGTCAGAGAAACAGCTGCTGTGAGTTTAAGCTCGCTCAGGGGTGGAGGTGGTGAGTTATTATTTGATATTTTGCTTGTTCAGTATATTTTTCAGCTTCTGGTTTATGCTACAACCTCTCATGTTCCCAAGCACAGAAAATGTAAAAATACTATTTTATTTACCTCTAGAGACATAGCCCTTTCTTTTTGATGCTTTCCTATCCTGAGTCTAGATACACTTGAACCAGAAAAATATTCTAAATCAGAGAATCAAGAGAATACATCATTAAAGATTTTACATTTCATGTTTACATTTCCATAAAATAAAATAGTAATACATTATTAAGATGTATATCTTTTTAATAGAGTGATCCCTGTCTGATCTTTCAAAAATATTAGGTAAGAGCAGGCCAATTCCTGATAATACAAATTTTAAAAAAATAGACATTTGCAAGGAGAGAAAATATTTTCCTTCTTACACCCAAAAAAAAGGAAAAAGAGTGAATTGAAAAATTATTTCAAATCAAATTTGCAGCAATCCCTTGCAGATTTTAAAGCAGTACTTTACAAAACACTAAAAATGCCTCTCTGGATGAATGACTCTTCTGTAATTGCATCTGTGGGTTTAGACGTTGTTTAGGCTTGGAGTTTTTTTTTTTTTTTTTCTAACAATGATTTCCCAGTGTTCATTTTAAATGAACAGAAGTATTCATGAGATTGAAGTAGAAGGGAAATATTTTGCTGGATCACAGCCAACCACTCAGCACCTTACAGAATCAAACGTCAAATTAATTTATTTGATTACTGAGCCTGCCATTTTGAAAAGAAAAACTTTATATAAATCTTTATATGTAGATCATCTAGTAATATTCTCTTACACAGCTGACTATGAAACAGCCTTGGAGAGAACAACAGGACTACAGTAATCTGTTTCCATATTAACATGATTTTCTCTATTTGCCACTCTGCTGTTTTACATTGAAATTTGTCTCTGCCAGGCCCATGAGAGCACCACCAGCCCTGACCGC